>NWUY0300071573.1:4248-15230 GCA_004151065.3 Larix sibirica
AAAGCTACGTTGAAAAATTTTAAATTTTTGTGAAATTTTGGGATGTTACATATTGGATTCGATTTTTCTGCTTGCTATCATTGATTTTCCCTGAATATTCAAAGTATCCAGCCATAACCAATCCAGCACATCTCTAGGGGATAATGATCTTGTTTTCAAATAGCAAGGGATTCCTAGATTTCCACTTTTCCTAGATAGTGTAGATTACAAGCTCTCTCATCCTACCATTGGTTGCAAACCAAATTTTAATGCATTCTCGAGGAGAGGATCGATTCCACAATACAAGATTAGGGTGGGGAATTCTGACATACTCCCATACTTGTGTAAAATATAGACAATCCATAAATAAATGCACAATTCAGTCATCTGCCATTTTACAGAGTATGCATTTGTTTGGACCATGAAATCCTCTTTTCTGCAAATTTTTCCAAGTCAGTATTCTATCCTCAAGTGTCAGCCAAATAAAAAATTTTAACTAATGGGGGATTTTCCACTTCCATCACACACCGTGACACCATGCCAAATTGATAGGTAAATCTTGGAAAAATATCTCATATACGCCAGTTTTGTAGTCAATATCTCTCTTTGTGTGTTCCACGACCATTTCGGGCTATCCTCAACTTCCGTTATTCTAAAATTACCATTATGGATCCCTAGAATATACCTGCTCCATTCCCTTTCCAATTCTCTGTGAATACCAATTTGGTCGGCCATGATCCAGTTTTGGCTTGGGTATGCATTTGGTACCACCGAGATCGCATTCTGCAGTGGATAAATACCCTTTTCATGCACTATATACAATAGGTCATTTTGTAACATGTAGCAGCGTGGACCACCCACTATGGGGTCTTCCCCAATCCTCATCTCACGACCATTCCCCAGTCGCGAGGAAATCCACTCTGCCAACACATTAAACACCGACATAATTCCCGTCCATGAATTTGATGCACTCTTAACACATTTTTTTGGTGCTCGAATCCACTGAGTGACCGAGAGGTTCTTCAAATATTTATCTCTTATGATATCCCCCCACAAAATTTTCTCCATAATGGCCCTCCATAGACTTTTGGCCGGAAGTTTCGAGAAAATAAATATGTTCTTTACGGACCATCCCCCATTTTTATATGGGCTTGCCATCGTATGCCACTCCACAAGATAGATTTTTTGGATGCCTTTTCTAGTCCATATGAAGTTATGGATCTGCCTCCTGATACCTGTGAGTATTAATTTTGGCATCTTACTTAAAGACATCTAATACACTCCTAGAGTCTGTAGAATAGACTTGGATAGAGTAATCCGTCCTCCCCTAGATAAGCATCTCCATCACCACTGATATATTCTCCTATCAAATCTATCAAAGAGCCATAACTAATCCTTGGATGTATAAGCATTAGGATTTATGAAGTAGACCAAATAGCGTGTACCACTTTCTAGTTGTTTCCTTTCATACTACATAATACCCTGTATGTCCAACATGTTAGCCAGATCCAAGTTATGTTCTAAGAATGTCAATTTTCTGCCATTGATTTCCATACCCGTAGATCTATAGAAGAGAAGAAGAATCTTTTGAATGCATGCCCACTCCAATAATTTTACTACCCCGAATAACATCACATCATCAACAAAGAGTTGATGTGTGACTTCTATATTTTTATGACCCTAATGCTAGTGATTCACCTTTTTATTTGGCTTGCATTAATAGCCTTCTCAACCCTTCTATGACTATCAGAAATAGAAGTGGCGATAATGGGAATCCTTGTCTAAGGCCACGTGAGCATGCAAAGAACTCTGTAGGGATACCATTGATCAAGACTGAGTACTTCACCGATGTAACGCATGCCATGCTCCACTTCATTTCCTTCCATGGGATTTCGATTTGTATTAAGGCGAAACGAATGAATCCCCAGTTAACTTTGTCATATGCTCTGGATAGATCCAGGTGTAGAATAAGTGCCTTCAGGTTCCAAGTTTTGATGCTATGAAAAGTTTCTTGAGCCACACTTACAACATCTAAGATCTTCCTGTTATTCAAAAAGGAAAATTGTTCCTGTGATAAACATTTTGATAAAAACCAACTTGATACAGCTTGTTATTATTTTAGCATCTATTTTGTATGCCAAATTGCACAAGGAAATAGGCTTGTATTCATTGTATGACGATGGATTGGATGATGTGGGAATCAAGGAAATAAATGTTGAGTTTAGAGCTTCCATAATCCTACCCAAAATTCTGGTATCTTCCACCATAGCAAGAAGATCAGCCCCCATGATATAAAAAAATTCCAAGAATAGCTCCACAGTCCAACCATCTTGTAATATCCCCCTTTCTCCCTTAGGGTTTCAGCAATAGAAAGTGCAATTGTGTACCCACCAACAGAAAGGAGCTCATGGGAAGAGATCTGCANAGTATGATTATGTTTTCCTAAGTGTTAAGTGAATTTGTAGACTTAGGAGACTGAAGGCTTGACACAACGAAATAGATGGGGCATGGAATCCACTAGGGGGAGAGGGTGAATGGCTTGATAGCCATGAGTTTTGATGATAGTGCTCATCCTAGTGTCATGAGCACTTGAAGCGAACTATGACGTTCACTAAGAAAAAATTTAAGTTTATAAGTGTGTTAATAATTAGTCCTACATAAGGACGTCGAAGAAACTTCTAGTTGCCGGAAGGTAGTAAGAAGTTCCTATGATCTAACTATTAGCATGAGGCTAGTCTGTACTAAGTACCACTAGGTAAAAATAATAACTTAACCTAAACAACATTGGTATCTTGGCCTCGACAAAATATTTGGTTAAAGTTCCTAAGTGGAAAATGATTAATATTTTCCTAATTATAAACTAGGAATAAAGATAAACTGATTTATTATTACTAAGAAAACATATTGGTAATTACAATAAATAATTAAATGTTATTACAAAAAGATAAACAAAGTGAGTAAGATTAATAACTAGTAGTTGAAGCATGGGTATGCATGGATAACCATTAACTAATGCATAGGTATGCATGGTTAACTCTTAGATATTAATATTATGTTAACTATATAAAATGGAAGTTAAAGCTAAGTATATTTAGTTATGTCGAGATAATATAATTATATTAAGTAAATTAATTAAATTTAGTTGAGAATAAACCTTAAGAGGTAAATTAGTGGCTTTGCAATTAAGATAAGTTATTTATCTTAAAGTTAAGTAGATAACACTAACTATAGTTTAATGAAGCTAAAAAAGTTAAATTTAAAGATAAGTTAACTCATTAACTAAAATTTGACTTAGTAAGTCAATCAATTAAAATTAAGTTAATTTAAAATAAGTTAAGTTTTAACAAGAACTTATCTTGGTAGTCCAAACATAAATTTGACTATAAAGAGGGCACTATAGTGTTCATAAAGGGGATATCATCTTCTTTGAAGGCAAATAATGAGGGGTGATCTATCGGTAGGAAAACCTACGCAAGACATAGATCAATTTGGATGGGAGGAACATTGCTCTATTCTACATTTCTAAAGATAAGTATCTTTCTCCACTAGTTTCAAGTATGTAAGTTCTATTTTATTTTTCATTCTTAATAATTTCATCAATGGTAATAGCATTTTGGAGTCTAATTGTTAGTACTTGTTCGGATTCACCCTTTGTGATAGTATGGCTGTGATTGCACTAACGATATAATTTACGAGGTATGATTTGTAATTCCGGGTAAATTTAATAGCGGAAATTCATTCAACTTCATAGATATTAAATTTCATAAGGCTAATTTGAGATTTAGAAATTTTTTTAGTAACGAGAATTATTTTTTGTTGATGTTACATGGAGCTAATATAATCTATGAAATCAATTTATTCCAGAGATAAAAATATCTACCAATAATGTATAACACTATTTTTCACTTTATATAATTTATAACAGATAGAGGAATTAAAGTTATGTTCAAGCAATCTAAAGATCAACTCATTTCAAACTAATATCTCTGTGATTTCATTTTTATAGAATTTATATATTTATATTAAATATTTTGGTTTGGTAACAGAGAAGTCAGATATCTGTCTTAGGAAATAGAATGATTTCGAGATATACAACCAGCTTGAATTAGCGATTGAATCTCTGTTATCTACCATAATTTATCAAACTTATAAAAAGAGACAGAGTATCGAGATCGTCTCGCTGTAGAGTTCATAAAACGGATAATTATACATAACATAGACTCATGTTACATCTACGAAGCTAATGATGGACATAGTATGTTTTTTTGTTGGTAAAGTGGTGGCATTAGGTCTGGACTGCACCAAGGGATGGATTCTTTAGTATCAGCCGGATTAGAATCGGCGAACTTTCTGCTTAAGGGACATCTTGACCAAATCCAGCCACCAACTATTCTACATCTCACAATGAACAAAGTATGTTGTAGATCTGTTTAATTTTGTGTTTTTCTTAAGATCGACCATAACCAGTCCTGGTCTAAATATCATTGACGTCATGTACCTATCACACGCTTTTTTTTAAGATCCGTCTCCATGCTGGTCTACTCCAGAGTAATTGCGATCTGCAATTTCAATCAGTCTGTTCCTTACAATTGCTTTCCCCTTAATTTGTCTCTGTGTTTTATTACTTTGTTTCCTGATCTGCGTGTTAGTTATGTGGACTGCCCGTTAAATTATTAGTTAGACTCTTTGTTGGCTTGCGTAGTCTTTCACTAGTTTAGGGCCGTCATTAAAAAGAGAAGTCCCAAACAAAATTATTGCATCATCTTGCCAACTTTTATTTAGTAATTTACTATACAACAGTAAGAAATTAAAGCTTAACCTTCATGTTTCAATTCCCTGAGTGTCGTGGTAGTTTATGGTTACACTTGGAATTCGTTCGGACCAAATATAAATGTTGTCTTTATTCAATCCTTAAGGATTCGACCCCTGAAGAAGAGTGGCAGTTTTCAATGATATGTTGACAGCATACATAAATGTACGTAACTCCCATCATTTAGATGTCGGAGAGGTCCTTTGCTTAAATGCATAGATATTTTACAATAAAGTCACATGTAATTTTAGAACGCAAGTGATAGGTTGTGTATCAATACCGAGATCTCAAACGATGGTGTGTCTTTGCACATAAGCTAGAAATAGTTTTAGGTTGGAAAGAGTTACACCCTTGGAATGTTCATTACTTTGTGTAATACTGGAAACTAAATGCATTAGCACGTTTAATATAAAATAAGAAGTCTTTTGCATATATATGTATATGCATTTTTGGGTTGTCATCGTGACTTTAGGGAAAATTATTATATATACATATATATAATATACTTGTAATGAAAAGGTTTTATTAGAATAATTACCCTTGGAACCAGTAAATAAAGATGTTTACTGCAATAAATTATAAAAAGGTTTCTTTAGAATAATTATCCATTTTTATATAGTAATTATGTTTTGGAAAGAGTAAATAAAGATGTTCACTACGATTCACTTATAAAACTGTTTTTTTAACATAATTACCCATTTATATATAATAATTATGTTTTGCAAAGAGTAAATAAAGATGTTTACTATGATGAAATGGAAATACTATTATATTCACAGGTTCTTAGTGAAGGATTATGTCAATTATAGAGAATTACAATGTATGCATGTTCTAATAGAGAGGATTGCAAATTTAGATTTCCTAACTTTTAGTTATTATAGATTATAATATATATATTATACAAGAAATCACATGTGAATTTATGATAAGAGTGTATGGAATTTATATTAAGATTAGTTGTATTTATATATACATAAGTTATATGTATTTCAAGAAATTGTAATATGGAATTATTATGATGGTATTATTCATATAATGGGTAGGTATATTAAGTGACCAAGGAATTCATGAGGATTATGATAATGTAATTATAAATGTTGGATTAAGACCCTTTAAAAAAGATGATGAACTAATAGTCACATTTAGTCAATCAACGATTCACTTCGGTACACTTCGGTATAAATAATTTAATTATGGTCTCTATGTAAAGACCAAACTAGGAATTGTTATTATATGCTTAAGTCAAATTAAATATGGACAATCCTAGTGACATAGTTCTTCGTCGAATTAAGGTATGAAACCCTTATCAAGGAATTAAAAAAAGCCTTGGTATGGTGAGCAAATAGAACCCTTTGGATGTAGTTAAATTATCAAGATGTAAATAAGAAGAAAAAAAGAATTTACCAGCACTGAAGTTAATTTACATAAACATGTGCTTTACGGGACCCCTGAGAAAAAAAATTTTAGGGTGTATTTTGAGGGACATTACACATCTAGACCGGGGATTTTTTCTTTAGCAAACCCCTTCAGGACATTGTGGATCTCCAATAGTGTAGTCGGCTTAGAAACCTCGTATCCCTCCTAGATTGTAAACATTTGTGGAATTTCCCTGATTACCAAAATTTGTTCAGCTATCACTTGTTCCTGACGGTCCTGATAATATCTATGGAAATGGTTGACAGCTTCTCTATGAAGGTAATTTTGTTTTCTTAGCCATTCACCATATGCTGACTTAATAGACCAAATAGAATTTTGTATCCTTCTCCCATCAACAAATTTGTGAAAATATTTGTTGTTGCCATCCCCAAACTTTATCCATAGAGCACGCCTTTTTAGCCTCCATGCTTCCTCTCCTTTTTGTAATATGTTCATTTTCCTCTTCTCCAACATCTGCAAGTTTGTATAAAGATGACCTAGATATAACCCATCTATTTGCTTCTTTTGGATGTTGTCAATGCTATTCTCAACCTCTATGAGTTCCATCCTTTGCTCTTTTTTCCTAATTCTTTCCCATAAGACAACATTTGATTTTAGGTTCTTTGGTTTTTTGACCAAATAGTATGCTCGAGGATCAAAGTTTAGGTTCTCATATCCCATCCAGTGTTGTTACACCATTGATTTTAAGACCATATACTTGATCTAGATGTGATTAAATTTATAGGGGTAGTGTGTTCCGATTCCCTCAAAATCTAATTCCATGAATATCGGACAATGATCCAAAATGTTTTCCTTATCTATCCAAGATCTGAAATGGTGAATAGATTCGACCAGCTTGTCCCCCATCATAAATCGGTCAAGTCTCTTAGTTATTCTGTCTAATCCTTGTCTTCCATTGCTCCATGTTGGGCCTAGTGGGAATGGTTCAATGTCAATAAACCCTGTCGATCTAAACAAATCCTTGAAATAACTCCCGAATTGATCCCGTCGAGCGTTGCAGCCCCATATTTCAGCTGGTGAAGTAGTAAGGTTCATATCACTGCCAATAACCAAATTGTTATCTTCAAGAATAGACTAAGCATCCACATTTTCCCAAAAATCCTTACGATCCAGATATGGTGCATAACAATTTAGAAATCCCAAGATTCCTGCATATCCATATATAGATACCCAAATAGTTTAATACCAAGTACAATTATTGTTCCATTAAGGTCGCATGTTCTAAGGTTCCATGCTGCTAGGAGTCCCCCAAATTGTCCCATGGAATCCGTAGATACAACAACCCAATCCAACTTCAATTTAAATAAAAAGAGTATGGCCTTTTTTGCAGTGGCCATGGTTTCTTGAAGGAAGGTGATGTTAGGTTTTTCCTTCTCCAACAGTCCCTTAAGGGCTAATGTTTTTTGAGGGCCCCCAATCCCTCTTATGTTAAGAGACATAATGATCATCTCTTAACCTTTTACAGGGCTTTCATGCCTCTAAGTGCCCTATTAGAATCATTGGATAACGATGCAGGTTCATCTACTATAGTAGAGATAATGTTTGCCTCTGACAAGCTCAAAGTTTTCCCTTTCCTCGCACTTCACATTTTTATAGGTGAAATATTTTGAGCCAGTCCCCCTTGATATAACCCCTTAGCATGTCGCTTGTCTAAAGTGGAGTCATGCCCTTTCTCAGAGCCAAGTCCCTTCCCCTTTTCAGCAGGCCTGTTTCCGATGTATATGATAAGAGGGGAATTTGTTTTTTAAAGAACAGTACAAAATTATGGATCCAATGAATTTGAATTGCCCATCATGGTGGAAGGGGGGATTTGTAGATCATCCTGCTGATCTAAAGAGCATTTTAGCTTACTAGCTGGAAGGTTTGTGTGATGCAAAGGATCACCCGTGGCCATCTCAGATGACTGAATGAGATGTGGAGTGATTATGCCCACAGAGAACTGATTATCTGACTGAGATATGGCCGATTGTAATGGTGAAAGTTCATTGATTAGTGTAATTTTCTCCATAGGTGTCTTAAGAGGGGAATTTTCCAATATAACAGCTCGGGGCTCATCGAGTGAGTCTTTCAAGTCTGTGGCCATAGTCTTAAACCCTTGGAAGAAATACAACCCTACACCAGTAACCTCATCCCCCAGATTAGATCCTTTCCCCTATAATACATGTAAATAATCTATTTCCTCAACAGATAATAAATCCACAAATTTAGGGGCTAGAGATTTCAACTTACCCAATAAAGAAGTTGGTTTCAGGAAGGCTAGTTGCTATGTGATTTTTACATGGGCGTTTGAGGAATTTCTCGGGTCTCTGGATTCTCATCTGAGCAAGAACCTCCATCAGATGTCCATGCATATACCTCCTCCATCGAGCCAACCTCATCTAAATCTGAGCCCGACACATTGCACTCTCTCCATATATTTCCAACGGCATGAAATATAGAGCAATGAAATGGAAGACCCAATTAATCCAAGGATTGTGCAATTTTTTTCCCACGCCATTCAATATCAAGTTTCTCCAGTAACCCTTTGGACATTTCCACCTCAACCAACACACGACCTACTCGTCTATCTATAGCTTTAAGGGTTTCCTCCCTTATATGTATAAATCTACCTATGTAGTTTGCTACAGCCGTAAAGGCTTCCACATTCCATAGTGCAAGAGGAAAGCCTAGAAGGTGTACCCATAAATGTCTGAATCTAATCCTCTCTATATCCGGGTCAAACCTTGAATACCATCTTTGCATCATAAGGCTTCCATGACCTGTGATCAAAGTTTTCTCCAGAATAAAAGATCTGTGTTCTTCTGATCTAAAGTAGAAGCTATACCATCCATTTTTTAGGATGAGAACCTCAGGTTTATAACCTATTAATGGAGACCATGTAGCAACGACCCAATGATTAATATCACAAGAGTTCATTTCCCTGTAGCTAAAATTTCCCACTAGACCTTTAAGGGTTAAGGAAGCAGTTCCTTCCAGGCCAACGTTTTTTCCAATGATCATACAGTCCATCTCCTTTCTCATATGCCACTTTCTACTCCTACGAGACGGGCCTTTCCTTCTATATTTCCCCTGATGATGATAACAGTTTGTAGTTTATTCGGTGTTTGGATTATTGCCCATATTTCTGTGGTTATCCTTAGGAACACCTATCAGTGTCATTTGAACCTGGGTTCCTGATAAAAGGGAATCCCCATTTGGGTCATGTGACTTCGACGGACCCCCACCATCACCCAGGATTTTAGTGGCCTTTTCCACATTTTCCTTCCAAATAGCCCTATATTCTGCATCCGATGTGGCCAGTATCGCCCGAGCCTACCCTTCATTTGAAATCCCTTTACATGTTCCATTGGACTCCTCCCCCCCTAACTCCAGTTTCTAGTCCCCCATTAAAATATTCCAGCAAGGACATGGCTTGCTCACTGCCCCATATTCCCCTTGTCCACACTTTGACCAAGGTTTTCAGTCAGCATAGGAACATACCTGTGGTCTATAACACCTTCCCATTCTGACTAAATCAGAAGTTGACAAGATGAGCTCTATCTACAGTGAATCCAATGGATTCATGACCCCCTAAACCCTAATAATTTTGTCCCATCTTATGCCTAATACCATTGTTCCCATTTACTTTCTTTCTGGCAACACCTCCAACAAATATGATTCCAATAACATTTATCAAACCAAATAGCTCATCCAAATAATACCTTGTTGGAAGGTGCTGATATGGGTAGGATCACAGAAATCATAGAGGTTTTTCATGGCGGCTAGGGCTTGTGAAGGTTTGACAAGGTGACTCTTTGAAGGTTGTTGCATAGCCAACCAACACCCTTTGGTAATGCTTTTAAGGTGGATAGGACCATTCTAGGTCATTTGGCTAGGGATTTAGGAACCCAAGAACCCGCAGTTCATGTATGTTTCCCGCAGTTCATATTAAAATGCCCTCATTTCATGTATATTTTTTGTAGTTCAGTTTAAAATGCCCGCAGTTCATGTTATTGTCACAGTTCATGTTTAAAATGCCCATTGTTCATGTTAAAATGTCCACAGTTCATGTATATTGCTTGCAGTCAATGTAATGGTCATAGTTCATGTTAAAAGGGCCAAACTTTGTTATGGAGACTCAACCCTTTTCCATTTGATATATTTCAATAACTCTAATGTTTATTAATGTGAAATATCTACTTTTATTAATGTTTATAATGCTAATAATGCCAATGCTAATGTCTTTATTAATTATTATTATTATTAATGTTTATAATCTAATAATGCCAATTTGCTAATGTCTTTATTAATTAATTAATATGGGTAATGTTTAATAATGCTAATTTTTTGTAATGTCTAATGTTTTTTTAATGTTGATACTAATATCTAATGTTTTCTAATGCAAATGTTTTCACATGCTAATGCATTTATTTTATTAATGTTTATAATGCCAAGAAGTTCAATGTTTATAATATATTTATTTTATTAGTAAAGACATTAATGTTTACTAATGACATTAATTTGTAATTGAAGAACATCAAAATAAAACAAATAGCAGAATAAAAATCCACACTTGTTATTAAGATGAAGAATGGGATACATATATATAGATCAGGTAAAACAGTTTCCCACCGGTACGGTTGCTACAGCTGATTTTATTAACCATATCTAAACTAAACAGATTACAAAACCCCGAAGGATTTAGTTAACATTCCCCCCTTAATTCAAAGGGTCATTTGACGTGCCTAGTAACATTCTGAATTTTTCAAACTTTTCA
>NWUY0300071575.1:5662-18266 GCA_004151065.3 Larix sibirica
AAGGTGCGGAGTGTGTCGCAGTATGTCGAAGTCGAGACTCGTCGGAGTTGTGTCGAAATCGAAACCTGTGTGAGTTGTTGAGTTTGTCAAAGTCATGTCGAGTCAAAACTGGTTGTAGTTGTATCAAACGTCGATGACTCGTTGTAGTTGTGTCAAATCCAACATCCGACAATAATGCCAACTGCGATGTGGATCAATAACATTTTTTCATTTTTTCACTTCACACCATGAATATCATACATCATATAAGATTTGATAATTGGAAAAAAAAAAAAAAGACAACTGGTATTTATTTACTATAAAGAGAGGACATGCCTGTGGAATCTGCTTGTTTCTTTGAATAGAAGATGGTGTTTCCCAACTTGGTGATGGATTCCTTGAAGTTGTATACCAACTCCCACAAGTCCTAGATGGATTCCTTGAAGTTGCATACCAGATCCCACAAGTGCCAAATGGCTTCCTAGAATAGAATTATAAACCTAGTTGTAAATGAGGTGACCTACAAAGAAATTTAAGCTTGCTGGTTAGTCATGTAGTAACAACTTTGCCAGAGCTGAAAAATGATACACTTGTTTCTCTTTTAACTATTAACATAGTCCCCAACTAGAGCCATGATTTTATGCATATAAACTAGGGATCACATAGAGATTGCACCCCTTTATCCTACCTTATTCTACTACCCATCACTAAGAAAGAAGGTAAATACCCTTTTCAACTATCCCACGAAAAAATAACCTCTATACTCATGGTATATTTGATGCCCATGATTTTTCCATAGCTCGGCAATAAGATATTTAGAGACAACAAAAATAAATATGCTCTTCCCCCTACTCATGCCCCTCAACACTTGATATGCATCCTTCTTCAAGGCTTCACGCCATCCAACCTAGCTCACAGTTTCTTGGAGAATATCACCACGACCACAAAAATCCCCCCCACTACTTAGACTTAGTAAAAAATTAAAATATTATCTTTGTTAGTGACTAGGGTCTATTCCCAAATCGCCACACACTTCAACATTTCCTCCCCCTACTCACGCCCCTCAACACTTGATATGTGTCCTTTTTCAAAGCTTCACTCCTTCCAATCTAGCTCACAGTTGCTTGGAGAAGATCACCACGGCCAAAACAAGGCCCCACACTTCCTAGACTTAGTAAAATATGCAAACGCTATCTCTATTAGTGACTAGG
This sequence comes from Larix sibirica, assembly GCA_004151065.3. Taxonomy (NCBI): domain Eukaryota; kingdom Viridiplantae; phylum Streptophyta; class Pinopsida; order Pinales; family Pinaceae; genus Larix; species Larix sibirica. The sequence continues at coordinate 6,853 of NWUY0300071575.1, forward strand.
GTCTCTTCCCAAATCCCCATGCACTTCATAATTGCTTCAACCTTCTGACGACCCTCAAAAATTGATCTGCGTCCTTCTTCAAGGATTCACTCCTTTTAATCTAGCTCACAGTTTCTTGGAGAGGATCACCATGGCCACAACAAGCCCCCACGTTGCCTATACTTAGTAAAAAATCCAAACATTATATTGGTTAGTGACTAGGGTCTCTTCCAAATCCCCATGCCCTTGAGAATTGCTTCCCCCTACTCATGCCCCTCAACACTTGATCTGTGTCCTACTTCAATACTTCACGCCTTCCAATCTAGCTCATAGTTTCTTGGAGAAGATCACCACATCCACAACAATCCCCCACGCTGTCTAGACTGAGTAAAAAATGAAAATCTATCTCTGTTAGTGACTAGGGTTTCTTCCCAAATCCCCACGCACTTCATAATTGCTTCCCCCTTCTCACGCCCTTCAACACTTTATATGTGTCCTTATTCAAGGATTCATGCCTTCCAATCTAGCTCACAGTTTCTTGGATAAGATCACCACGTCCAAAACAAGCCCCCATGATGCCTAGACTTACTAAAAAATGCAAACGCTCTCTCTTTTAGTGATTAGGGCCTCATCCCAAATCCCCACGCACTTCAAAATTTCTTCTCAGGTATCCATGCAACCTTTATAGTGGATATACATACTTCAGCAATCCAAATCGTTCATCTACAACAAGCATTCCTCTAGCAGAGTGCCACCACAATATCTATAATCAAGTTGATGGAAGGGACGAGAAGATAAAACTCTGCAAATAACCCAAGCACTTTGTCTCTATCTTTGCAAACATAAATAAACTTCTTTGAATAAAATCTAGTGGGAAACTCTGAGTTATTTTCCTCTTGTGGCTATCTAGGTCGTATCTTGCATCACCAAACCCAGTAATCTCCCAAGGGATTTTTCAAACCCTAGCCAATCTACTCAAGAAAATTAGGTCAGTGCCTCTACTCAGTGAAAGCCATATCCATGAAATGAAAATGACAAGAAATAGTTGGAATCCATATCCACAAATAATCATTTCTTGGGAGACTTTGACATCAATAGGGTTTGATAAATACTTGTCAGGATGTGCCTCTGTCGATTCTTCACCTGAAAAATCAAAACTTGTGAATTTGTGTTTCCCATAGGGAGGTTGCTATGGGATTTAAGATTATTTTCCTAAATAGTGCCTATTTTGGCAGGTCTCCTCGGAGGTAGTGGCATGATCTATGCCATTGTGATTCATGCCCGATGCTCTGATAAAATATTTATAGCCTCCTCGCTTCTTTTCCCCAACAGGAAGACTCAATCTATTTTTCTGGAATAATAATGTCCATGCAAAATCTTTCCCTCTTTTTCCAATTTCAAAAAATAATTATATATGGTTTTTAATTTATTGTATATATGTATTAATATATTGAAATACAAAACTATATTATATAAGTATTTACTTATTATATAAGTATTTATTATAAAATCTGCTTGAAAAAAAGTATTTATTATAAAATTATATTGAAGCTTTAAAATCAGGCTTTTTTTATTGGAAGCTTGTTGTTCAGAAAATCATTTATAATAGATTAAAGTTTGAAGATTATTATTAAGAAATTTTATTAGCACTCTAATCATAGTTGATTATATATTATTGAATTAGTTGATGAGATATTACTTGTAATGTTAAAATTAAAGAAATTGCAAAATTTCATGGTCATAATTGTAATTTTTCATTAATGGAATTTTAGTGATTAAAAATAAATTAGTCATTTTTATTTGTGTGACAATTATTGAGCGAGTAGTGTGAATATTCGACGACTTCGACCTTTTTAGGGTATATTTTCCAATTTGTTTTGTTCGGAATATGGCTGGAAATATTGAAAAAATCTTGAAATGACAATATATCAACTGTGGAAATTCCATAATCTGGATTCCACGGGGTATTTAAATTGAATGAAATTAATCCCAAAAATATTCACATAAAGCCCAAAGCTAACTAACACTTGCAAACAATTTTCCTAAGAGAAATGTTTCAACTGACTAACAAGGTTAAGCAACTCAAATGATAACATAATTGATACCCCTAATATTAAATATTAGTTATGATGCTAAGATGCACATCCAAACACAATGCATAAATGTACGCTAAATGTGCTCAAGCTCAAATGGGTGAAATTAATTCCAGAAATAAACATTTGACAAGCCACAAAGATGACCAATAGTAGCAAGTAGCCATGTCGAAAGGTTTCAACTGACTAAGAATATTAGACAACTCAAACAACAATATACTTAATTCAATTGATCAAGCTTTCTTATGATGTTAAGTCGTATGTCAAGGAATTCATCGTTTAGTGGTGCAAGGAAAATTGAAAATAGTTGATCAATCGTTGCTTCCTACAAACAAGAAGAAAATGCATCATATTAGAAAAACTCACTCTTCCTCAACATCAAAAAACATCAATGCACTACAAAAACGTTGAGAACCATCTACACGAATACAAATGTATTTATAAACATTGCAAAATCATAAAGTATGATCCTATAATTGGTTGTAAAGGTGAAATGGTTCCTTTTTAGCAAGACATGGGAAGATATAATATTAGATAATATAAAATCATTTAATTCAATAAGCTCCTACTAGGTGCCCTACCAAACCAAAAATATACTCGAAAAAAATATCTCCCCTAGTGGACTATATTATAGGAATAAAGGGTAGCTAGCAAGGTTTAAAACTTAAAATATTAATAGGTATTGACAGTGTTTTTATGTCTGTTTTTAGGTTGTAAGCAAGGTTCAAAATTCTAGAGGAAGCATATAATTTATAGGTTATATTGTTTGGACCCAGGTATTATCTGGTTTCATGCTATAGTTGGTGGATGGTACATAAACTATTTTTCACAATCCACCCTATGATAGTAAAAAAACCTCTCAGACACATAGGAATGATTTTAGTGCTATTTAGCATGTAGATTTTGATCTATGTTTTATATGAAAAGCTGTGAAATATTTTACTATGCTAATGTATGATTTTAGTGCTATTGAGCATATAGATTTTGATCTATGTTTTATATTGAAAGTTATGAAATATTTTACTATGCTAATGTGAGGTCTTGTTGAAATGTATGGAAGGCATCGGAATTGATGGCACACTTCTCTACCCTTTCCTAGGTGAATAAGAATACTTATGGGCATGAATACTAGCTAGATGTACCAAACCTGCTTTAATAGGAATGAAATATAAAATTTTGTAAATTAGCAACTTAGATAAGCAACAGACCAAAAGAAAAGAATTGTGTTAACACAATTGAGATATGACTAAAGAAAGATGATAATATAGGAACCTTGAATGAGCTTGTAGAAACGCAATTCTATGTAATTAAACTAGCGTGGTTTAAAGTATAGACCTCAAAGACATGATGGCCAAAGACATTTTATCTCATTGGAGTTGTGCAATTGTCTGAGGCGCTCATTTTAAACAAAATTTGACGCATTTTAGCAATTTTCTAAATATAAAAGGAAAATTTCCCAGTACCATGGAGATAGATTAAAAGTTGGATTTGCAAGCACCATTACCTTCTGTAGGGAGCCTTGAGGGGTGAAAAATTGTACATTTAGATAATGGAAAATGAAAAGAAGACAATGTTCTCATGATATGTTTTTCCTATCCCTTTCAGGAGTAGTGTTCAATGTATCTTCACCTTTCCTTAATTGTTTTCATCAGTATACTGAATTAATGGAAGAATAAAAATCTAGTTTCTCCACTTTAATTCTTAACCATCATAATTATCCATCGCATTCAAATTAAATATGATTAAATCCAAAAATCGGGTTTATGAGTTGTACAAGTGAGTAATTGGCTCTAAGCTAATGTGTCCAACCTTGGCCATAAGCCACATTACTTTTGAATAAATCTTGAGTTGTGCAAGTAATTGACTCTAAGACAATGTATCTAGGTGTGGCCATAGCCCACCTAACTTTTGAATAAATCTTTTGTAAACTCTACCAAAGCAAATGATCCATATGAACGTATTCCTTTTGGATATGATAAATGGCATTTTTTTTTGACAAAATCCTCCTTCCAAAACCATAGTTGTCTTCATATTTGGAATATAGAAATTTCCAATCCATTCACAAGCCTCTTTTAACTGTATTCTAGTGCTTACAACAAAATATTATTGGAAGAGTCTTGCAAGGCACTAGCATCATCTCAAGGCAAATATCAACAAGTATTTAGTTCTAATTTAGGTTAAGAGTGAAACTCATTTTATTTGTGGACTAAGTTGTTTAATTCCAAACTTCTGTGGCTTGTTGGTTTCATTTCTAATTATATTTTATTCTTACAAATATTTAGTGAATTGTAATGTCACTTCTATGTTCACTATCACTAACTCTATCTACTTTTATGGACCACTTCAAATCTCAAATGAATATTTGTGAACACTTCCCAAAATAGGTTTCATGATAATCCAAAACAGGTTTCATGACAAAAATAGTCAAAAGGGCTTTAAGGAATGTGTGGCCAAGACATTCAATGTGCAGTATAGTTTTTTCCATTGAAGAAACAAACATAATTGCAAAGAAAGAACATGAATATAGACAACATTACAAAGACTTTAGGTGGGTACTCAATTATGCAAGAAATTAGATTTAATGACCATTGAATTACAACTAATCGTAGAGAATATTAATGAGAATGAGTTTGCAATATCAGATAGCCCTTTTGTTCTATGACTTGAATCTAATAGCACACAGTGTCTTCTGTTTTGGGTACTGAAGACAGAAATAAAACTTATGTTTTTGGATTTTAAGACAAAAATAAAACTTATAGGAAAAATAATGTATTTACTATTGCATTTCATGATGTTTGTAAGGTTATAATTAAAGCAGTCATTTCCAAGGAGCAAAAATCTCATGATGTTTGTAAGGTTATAATTAAAGCAGTGATTTCCAAGGAGCAAAAATCTTATGGAAGGACACCACTGGGAAAGGTTGTAGACATGGCAAAACAAACTGAACTTGCTTCAATTGGGTGAGTGAAAAAAAAGGAACAGACGTCAATCTCAAGTTGTACTGTCCAATGAGTATCATAGACTCTAGTCTGACATAGAATTTGAGAATTCATTAGAAATATATTTGATAAATGACAAGGTGGATCTTAAATTTTCTTAGGGTGATTAAGGTATGAGACTCTTAGAAGCACACATTGCTTTGGGTGCATAAGCTATGAGAGATTCCTAGCAACAGAAATTCCTTCTCTGCAAATAACCACCATCAACACATAGATCATATAAATAGGGATGGCTAAACTGCAATAAATACCACACTTGGCCTTCCACCGTGTTAGAGAATGCTTATGGATGTGGAAACATTGAGCCCAAACTTTTATGTAAAATATGTATAGGCATATCTTTTTTATATGTATACAGTTATCCCATTGCAACCTCTATATGAAATAGAATTCAAAAAAGTATATAATGTTCATATTAGAACAAATAAATAAAGAGAGATAATTCTGAGAAGAATAAGATAATATAAAATAAAAGGTCCAAATGGTCATGAAGCTAAAAGACATGAGAGAAACAATTTCAAGGTTCCAAGTCTTGCACATGATAAGTTATTAATAGAAAGTATATTTTTAGCTAAGGGGTTTGATGAGAAATCTACCTAGACAAATCTAACATCAAGCATTCCCATATAAAATTTGGATCATGATGACCATCATCAAGATGAGCCCAATCTCAAATCTAATTGTTCATTTATCAAGTGAAGAAAATTCTAAAGACTAATATGGAAGTTGTGCTAGAGTTCAGATAGGAATAAAGTTCCATGATCTACCTTCTTCACACAAGAGAGGTCTAATATCTCAATGGAGGTATTTGCACATGGAGCAACGAACCTATAAAATCATGGTAGCTGACTTTTTGAAACACTTTAGCAACACCTTCACGGAACTTGGGATTACCAAGCATTATGAAGGTATTAAAACATGCCTTACCACTCCATTCAAGAATTTGACACCAAAAATTAGGGATGTCTTGAAAAGCTAAGAAGATAAACCTATGATCATGGAAATTAAAATTTGAAATTCTTGACAATAGAACAAGAAAGAAGAACAAATTCATAGGACTCACTCTTTTATAATATATATTAAATTATGATATTCACCAAAAACCTATGAATATAGAAATTGCCTTGACATAATCAATGCTTTGTTATTCATTAGGCAATAGTAATTCCACATAAATCCAAACTAGGGATTTCATCTTGAGATCAATATAGATATGAACAAACATCCAAAATCACATGCCAATTTGGGGCATTGTGGAAATACCACTTTTGTGCCATTGCACAAACAAGAGTAGCAACTAATGGTAAAAACAGTGAAACTAACAACTTGATAAGTCATTATATATCCAAAAATGATGATTGAAAATTTAGAGATGCCCAAAATTATGGGCCCACTCTGATCTAAAATAGACTCGAACATAAGCAAATGGTTGTAAGACTTAGTAACTACAAGTGCAATTTAACAATTAATGAAGGTTATACAATGCAAGAAATAAAAGAAAAGAGAGAAAATAAAATAATTAAACAAATAAGAAAAATGAAAATGGAAGAGAAAATGAGTAGTGGGAAATGAAAGGTCAGTCTCTTGGCTTTCCCATTGCCCCACACCTTCACCACCCACCCAACTCTCCTATGTGTTCTTGTAATATGGACATTGTCAAATTGAAAACTGAGCAATCATTTGATATTGATTTTCTTGTTTGGGTTTCCAAGGATAAAATCTCTATGTTTATGGCGTGTTTGATTTTATTGTTGTGTTTAATTTTGTTTCATGTTTGTTTGTGAATCATGGTAATCTATCCTTTGCATTTTATATGCTAAGTATAGTCATAGCAATGATTTTTGATGAATTATGAGATATAGCTTTGTTATTCCACTTAAAATTTTACTCTCTATTATAAATTGACAAATGCCAACAGCTATAAATGTTATTTTGGTGATGTTTCTAATCATGTCTGGTAAATTTGGTCAATGTTGAAGCATGCACAACATAAAAAAAAAATCCAAAAGGTTGTCCGTTGTCATTCATCACCAAGACAGTTGTATGCAGGCCCTGCTCAACCATTGAAGGCCATACACATTAAATGGAAGAGTTTTGTGAGGGCCTTACATGTTTTTGGGTGAAGTTTGAGGTCATATATTTTGTATATAAACTAGCACATTTCCTCATCTACCTAGGTATAAGAAGGATGGTTGGGCATTGCTTTATTATGGATAGTGAGCTGGGTGGTGGGATGTGTCACTTAGTTAATGGTTAGTGAAACCATAAACTCCTTTAATTTCCTTCCTTTTATTGGTTACGGCATTTCATGGTTCGAAAATCTATGGGTTTATTATCTCCAAATCCCTGAACAATAGGTGGAATCGTGTTCCTTTTTCACGTACAAATGAATCCTTTAAATATATGTTTTAATAAATTCCATCTTATAAATGAAATGTATATCCATCCCTAAATTAATGAATGGCCATCTCTTACATGTTATAATTAATTGGCATCTCTTATGTGGTTCAACCAATGATGGATAAGTGCCATTAAAGTTTGATTACAACCATAAGAAACTTGTGAAGGCATTGTGAATAATATGCTAATTGTCAGTGAAATTTTCATCCCTGGAACTTCTTTTACTTGAGAATATATCCTTCCAATGTCCAAAATTCAAATAAAAGAACATAGGGAACCAAAGTAGATAAGAAGACATAAAATATAGCAAGAACTATATCCCTGGAACTTCTTTTACTTGAGAATATATCCTTCCAATGTCCAAAATTCAAATAAAAGAACATAGTGAACCAAAGTAGATAAGAAGACGTAAAATATAGCAAGAACTATAGTGCTTTATTATAGGACAACAAGATCTAATAACAATTCAATCTTCCTGAATTACCTAGATGACTGTTTTGTTGTAGACGTCTGCAAGCCATATGCTATTGCTCACCTTTTCTCCTATAGCAAACAATAGTGGCATTTTGCTTTTCCTGATTTATGTTGCATGCACAAATTATGTTTTTTCCTATTTATGTGAATTCAAGCAGAAATTCACATAAATCGAATTTCTACCATGGAATCAAAGTATTGACTGCCCTCATCCAGTAGACCAGAATGGCAACATACTGATAAGACACAAAGTAAAGTGACATGATCTGGGTTCATACCAGAATGCTGCATCAGTTCAAAGAGTTTGAGGTCTTCCTTGCCATTGCCATGCATGCAATACCCTCCGATCATGGATGTCCCCCAAAAAACAATGAACTGGAGAAGAAACAAGATCCTCAGAAATTGAAGATAGATCCGAAAATGAAATGAAATAAGTCAATAAGAATAGCCACTTCTCCTACTTTGGTCCCTGTTTTATATTATATAATATAAAAAAATAAGAAGGCCGGTTGTTGCAGAATTCTTACTCCCCAAAGAAGTCAATAATAGCAGAATTATTATTCCCTTACCTCTAGTATTCAAGATTTCAGTAAATAAGAAAAGTTATAGATTATCCACGATAAAAGAAGAAAGTTTAATTAACATAAATATTGGTCCCTTACTCAAAAATAGACAACATCTCGTTGCTGCATTGTGTCAAATAAACACCAAGCCTCTTTTAAACAACTGCATTTTGCATAATGTCTACTAGAGCGTTTGGTACGAAGATATGAGACTGCAATTGGCTTTTAATTATTACCTCATGAATATCCTTACCTTGTTCCAAAGCTGCCTATTTGCTGCAAGCAGGGAGAACACTAACAAACCTCTTAAGTCCAGCTTCACGTGGGCATTTTGCATTTGTCAATAAAGGTCCAGGACCTCTACACTATGTCCATTCTGAGCATATCCTGCAATGCAATCATTGTTGTCCATGATGTGGTGTTTCTCTCCAGCATATCCCAAAAAATCTTCAGAGCCTCATCAACATGCCCATTCAACATATACCCTGCAATCATAGCTGTCCATGATATTGCAGTTAGCTGAGGCATTTTGTCAAACAATTCACACGCCTTCTCCATGTTACCACATATAGCATACATGTCCATCAGGGCATTCTCTAGCAAGGCATCAGGCTGGAATCCAATCCTACTTATTTGCTCATGGATGTCCATGCTTTGTTCTAGAGCTCCCAAGTTGGCACAGGCATAGACTGCACTTGTGAATCTTCATGTTCGGCTTCACACCCAGGAATTGCAATCGATAAAACAGTTCCAGGCCTTCATCATCATGCCCAACCTGTTCACATATTGCAATCATACTCGTCCAGGAGACTACATTTCATTGCTGCATTTTGTCAAGCATATTTCGTGCATTCTCTACACTCCCACATTATGCGTACATATCTACAAGGGAATTTCCCACAAACATGTCGAGACTAAAAGCCTCTCCTAATTATTTCTCATGGATTTCCATTCTCTGCTGCAGAGATCTCAACTTCATGCACACTGGAAGAATGGTTGCCACAGTAAAATGATTGGGTTGGATACCCGTTCTCTGCATTCTCCAAAACATTCCCAATGCTCTTTAGCTTGACCATGGCTAGCATAAGCTGATATCATGTTGGTCCATGAAATCACAATTCCTCAAACGCTTTGTGAGCATCCATCACACTTCCGCACTTGGCATACGCGTTGATAAGTGTATTCAGAACAATTTGTCCGTATTGAATCCCCTGGTACTCACGTTATGAGTTATAGCTAGCTTACCAAGAACCAGGCTGGTTAACGGTCTCATCTCGCTCTAAAGGCATCTCCCCAGATGAGTGCTATCTCACTGTATCATCAAAATATCAGTACAGTAGCCGGTTGGCCACAATAAATTAAAGCAACAACAATGGGTTATAGATTCGGAGGCAGTACAAGATCATCAGGGTGCCCCACTCAGTAAATGGTAGATCATCAACAGGCTGGGCGGTGTTCCTTCCATCATCTTCTTGCTGCTCTAATTGCTTCTCCTTCGAGATAGCCAAGTTCAATTTAGGTAAATTGTTGTTCAATAGCCAAGTAAGGGTTGGGAGACTGTGAGACTCACGGTGTGGATTAATATTCCCTCATATAAGGCTTTCTTCTTAATACAGCTCTGTAAGTGGCATACATAAGTAGAAGACTCTATAGGGAGATACATAGCATGCAAAATGTTAATAGCCTCCTTCAATTTCCCGTGTACAAAGATCTCAACGTCCTCATTATTGTAGGAATTGTTAGAATTTTCAAGCACGACAGTAATTGCAATCATTCTCTGTAAGCTAGTTAAAATATCCATTTTTCGTGTTGCATTGGCCGTGAGAAGAAATAGTACTAGTGATACCAAATACCGTAAAATACTCATTGCCGTCACTAATCCATGCATCCTCCTCCTCCTCATCTAAATTTTCCCCATCAGAGACACTGCATTACATTTTGAAGGTATCAGTTATAGAATTAAGAACACTACTAAAATAATTTAAAACCTATGACTGCCCAACTTGTCTAAATTTTCATTCAAGGTTGTCTTTAATTCAAGACCTGTATCTGTGTTGTTGAACTCATCCATTTTTCCCTTTGTTAGTGTGCCAATGAATGCACAATTAGGGTTGTTGATCATTCCATCCACGGAGGAGCTTATTCACATGCATAGGAGATTTGTCTGTTATTTGCATGCACATGGGAATTCCTTATTCGATTGCTTTGCAAACGCTAGTATGATAAGACTATATAGGATTAGTTTTCATAATTTCTATTTGAATTGTTGTTTTTCAAACCACGTCATTTAGGAGTAGTCTAGTACTAATCATTCCATCTGCGTTGTAGCATGTCATGAAATTAGGTGGTATCGTTAGTTGTAAAACCTTGCCATAAATACAGATTTCAAGATATTATTGTGTAATTTTATGTATTTTCAAGGACGTGCTGTTAGTTATTCTTTCATATTTTGCCAACCGATCTTCAATGTACTTGCAAATACCAAGCAAAGTCATGATTGAGGGAAAATTGGCATTAACCCAAGTTCAAATCTCAATTCAATTGGATTTGATTTCTTTGTGACCAAGTACCATGTTTATATGGTTGCGCACATCCCATCTTAACACAAAACACTTATTGCACTCTACTCAATTTAGTTTGATTTCTTTGTGATCACAATACTATGTTATAGCATTATATGTGAACACCAGACTTGATCTCTAGGTTTTTATCGAGGTTGATTAATATCATTGTATAATTATCACTTCCATTTTATAAATCACCATGTGGACACACTCTTATGAGCCATTACCTCATTTATGTTAATGTTCCCTAGGCCTACATGCACCTTTTGATAAGATCTCCACTGGCATCGACATGTAACCAATGTTAGATTTGTAAATATATATAGATCCAGAGATCACTAC
>NWUY0300071585.1:16228-29643 GCA_004151065.3 Larix sibirica
TGTAAATTTTGGCGAATATTATGATAAAAAAACATATTTTATGTAAATATAGGCGATATTAGAGACTAAAAATGACCAAATAGCGAATTTATTTTTTGAAAAAAAGCCCGAAAAATAGCCAATTGGCGAAATTTCGCCCTTAAAAATTACCCTGCTTTAATTCCTTTAACATAAAATTTGTCCCACGATCTCATAACCTTGATGTTGATGTACTTGCAAACATTGCTCCTAAGTTGATTCCTGCAAAAGGTTTTGCGCCTGATGCATTCTCCATTGAATTAATATACAGGCCTTTGATTCCCGACAACATCACTAACTGCAAATATTTTGATGATGACCGAAAGATATTAGATTTCCTCACAGATTAAGACACCTTTAAGACCGCGGCTATTGATAAATATAGCCATGATCGGTCCTTGTCTGATTGTCAAAGTCCTTTTCAATTTGCTTCAGACTCAGAAATACCTGCCACCTTGATTCCCAAATCAGTTGTCAAGCTGGAAATTTTTTATGATCTACATGATAAGTTTAAAAAGGTGGAAAACTGTAAAACTAATAGCTCATGTATGAACTACCAGATAGTGAATTTTGGAACCGAAAAAAAATCTGCAGAACATCAATCTTGGCACAGGATGTACCCCTGTCGAGAAGGTTGCTTACACCGGATTATTTAAAGAATATAAATATATTTTCGCATGGACCTATGACAATTTGAAAACGTTCAATACAAACATCATACAACACAATATACCCATGAAACCAAATGTCAAACCTTACCAGCAGAAGCTTAGAAATATGCATCCCATCTTAGAGCCATCAGTTAAAACAGACCTGGAAAAACTTTTTTCAGCTAGGATTATCTTTCCTGTTAGACACACTCAGTGGGTGGCCAACTTGGTCCCTATATGTAAAAAGAATGGATACATTCATCTCTGTGTCGATTTCCGGAACCTGAACAAAGATTCTGAGAAAGACAATTATCCGGTTCCCTCGACGGAATAGATCCTACAAAGGGTATCCGGATAAAAAATGTTTCCACTATTATAAGGTTTCTCTGGGTACAATCAAGTACTAATATCCCACTCTGGCCAATTAAAAACCGCATTTAGGACTCCATGGGGAAATTTTGCATAAATAAATATGCCTTTTGGATTAATAAATGTAGGAGCTACATTTGAGAGGGAGATGGACATCACTTTTAGAGGGTTAATCCATAATTTTTTTGTAGTCTACCTGGATGACATTACCATTTTCTCCAAAAGAAGGCAGGAACATCTTTTACATTTGAGGTAAATGTTTGAGTGATGCAGGAGGTATGGTATCTCTCTTAACCCTAAACAATTGATTTTCATTGTCACCGAAGTTAAGTTACTCGTATTTGTAATTTCTAAATATGGTATGATGATTTATCCAAAACGAACTTGAGCGATATCTCAGATAAATTTCCCTAGTTCAAAAAAGTCTATGCAATCTTTCTTGGGGAAAATTAATTTTGTGAGACGTTTCATTCCTAGTTTTGCTGAGATTGTTAAACCTTTAAAAGATATGATTTAAAATGATGTAGTATTCAAATGGAATGATTTACAGAAATAATCTATTTGTAGAATTAGGGAAGCTATCATAGAAGCACCAGCCTTAATGTCCCCTAATTTCTCAAAATATTTTATCTCGTATACATATGCGTTTGACATCTTGTATGTTGCAGTCCTAATGCAACAAAATTCCAAAGGAGATTAGATCTTAATATCGTTCATGAGTTCCACTATGAAAGGAGCCGAGCTTAATTATCTAGAAATTGATAAGTAGTCTTATGTTGTCTATAAAGTAGTTAAACATTTCAGGTCTTACCTTCTAAAATCCAAGACCAATGTTATAGTCCCATATTTGGCAGTTCGGGACATGTTAACTCAAAAGGAACTAGGATATAAGCGTGCTCACTGGATGACTGCCTTACAAGAATACGATCTGGAGATTAGACCAGGAAAAGTTGTCCAAGGATAAGGATTGTTTAAGTTGGTAGCGCAGTCATCTAACATACAGGATGGTGAAGCAGAATGGGCTAATGAACAGGAATCTGGTGATGACAAAATTTATTTTACCACTGAAATTGTAGATTCCTGGTATGGTGACATAAAGTGTTTCTCAACTCATGTGTATGCTCCTCAGAACCTTGAACCTAGAAAAAGGAGAGCTCTCAGGATTAAGGCCACTCCTTATAATTTGATTAATGAAGTTTTTATAAGAAAAATTTTGATGGAGTTTTATTGTGATGTGTTGAGAAGCACGATGCTGAGAAGATATGAATGGATTTGCATGCAGGACCTACTGGCGGTTATTTCAGGGGAGATACCACAACACACAAAATTATAAGAGTTTTTTTATTACTGGGCAACCCTTTTCAAAGACGCCCACGTTTTTTCTTGTAAATGTGAATATTGTCAGAAATCCGCTGGAAGAGTTAAGAAGTTTGTGGTCCCTCTTCATCCAGTTACCATGGGCATTCCCTTTTAGCAGAGGGGTCTAGACATTGTTGGTCTGATCAATCCTCCATCTTCCATTCAAAATAAATACATTCTTACTGCTACAAACTATTTCACAATATGGGTGGAATCAGTTCTGCTCAAAGTGGTCAACACCAATAAGGTGATTTCTTCCCTTGAGGGCTACATAGTAACCAGGTTTGATGTCCCTGAATTCTTAGTCTTTGATAATGCTTCGTATTTTTCTTATGTTGATCTCGCTCAATATGCATTAGATAAAGGTATCAAGATAAATTATTTTGCTAACTATTACCCTTAGGGAAATGGTTTGGTTGAATCCACTAATAAGAATTTGATCAAAATTTTTAAAAACACTGTAGAAAGTAATAAACAAAACTGGTACACCCAATTTCTCAATGCTCTGTGGCCAGATAGGGTAACCCCTAAAGTTTCCATTGGTAACTCACCTTATTTCCTTATATATGGCAAAGAAGCTATCTTGCCTCCCATCTTGTCCTTGGCTTCGCTTCAATTATCCAAATCTATTAAAGAGGATGACTGCTCTTCCATAGAAAATAGGATCAACAACCTACTCCAATTAGGGGAAGAAAGGGATAAATCTAAAAATAAATTTTACCAACACCAGCATTTGGTTAAATGTTGGTTTGATCAGAGATCCTCTTCTCAGAGAGATTTTCAAGTGGAAGACCTTGTTCTAAAATGGGATAAACCCCATGATGAAAAGGGTGATCATACCAAGTTCCAACGTTTGAGGCTGCAACCATTCGCTATTTATGAAAAACTAAACCCCAACACTTTTCGATTGCAGACACTAGAGGGGTACCCTAAAACTTATCTAGTGAATGTTTAGGTCCTGAAGAAATATTTTTCCTAGTTTTCTTCTGCTAGGCTTGTACACAGTGTGGTGTGTTTTTCCTTTTTTCTTTATTACTGTTTTGGGTTATTAAGTGTTGTAGTTTAGCATTTTGATTTCAATAAAGTGGCTTAATTATTATCCTGGAATTTACCTATTTCTTTGAAAGGTCAAGAGAATGTAAAATAGTTTTAACAGGTTATCTTATGGCGGACTCTTGGCTCACTAATTTCTTCTTATAGGGCATTTACCTAATGGGATTCTAAAATATCTTTACCAAGTATCAATTATCAAAATTGTCAGGGGGAAACCTTGATACTTTACCAAAGCTTAAATGAGGCAGAAGGTACCACGGGTATAATTTTCTTTGAAAAGAATGCCCTTGTCTTGGAATGAGTAATGTATATTCACAAGTGGTAAACACTTAAAATCCTTTACGTCATTCCTATCTCTTAAGGAGCACTTGGAATTGCTTCCCCATCCACTAAGAACTCTATGTTTAATCAATGATTGAAATAATTTATTCAAATGTAAAGGACCCTAAGGGTCAACTGCAAGATAGGGGGTCTCATCACGAGCCAGCCTATCATGTTCATAGGTGTTGGTGGAATGAGATCTCTACATCTAGTTACCAAGCCACTGAGATGGATTTCAGCCTTAAAACTGGAATATAGATGATCTTATCACAAGTCAGCCTATTCATAATCTGTGAGTACTAGTGAATGACACTACTATTAATTAGTTACCAAGACATAGTGGTGGCTTGCAGTTATCCCTTAGCAAAATTTGTGTGAGATAAATAAATAAATGTAAATCCAAAAGTTGACTTAAAGGATAGGAGGTCTTATTACAATCCGACCTGACCATGATCATGAATTCTTGTCGAATGATATTGTCATTAGCTAGTCACCAAGCCAGGATAATTTCCTTTCAGTTTCACCTAAAAGGTAGGGGGTCTCATCACAAGCCAGCCTAGCCATTTTCTGCAATTTTTTGTGAATGGAACTTCCATCAACTAATCACCAAGTTAGGGCAGTGTCCTTCAGTTTTCTTTTGGGAAAGCAAACGTACATGGTAAATTTTACACATGTATCTATAGTGGATGGGATAAAAGTGATCCTTTGTATTAAAAGGCAACCCTGTCGACATTATGAAAACCTGCTGGAAGCAATGGCAATGCCTGTGGCATTTGGATTTACTTTCAAAATGTTATTTGAATCATATTTTCTCATGTCCTAGTTTTGATCATTCTTAGAAAAGGTAATTCTCTGTCATTCTTCTCTTTTGTAGAATATCCTATTTAGCTTTTAAAAAATGCTTGATTCTACTCCCTGATGATGTTGAATATTTATTATTAAAGTTGGAAATATTTTCTAAGAAGCTCTCAGGTTTATGATGCTTAAGAGATGAATCAATTATGTCTTAAGTACCTAAACCCTGATTAAATCCTAAAGACCATTGTCCATTTTTGATGACCTGACAAAGATAATTGGTTCTTCCCATTTGTTGTATCCACAACGATCCCATCTTGTTCAAATAAGATGGGAGCCCCTATTTTTAGTTTTTTGCTTACTTAGTATATTTTTCTCAAAAGCTCTTTGTTATTACCTTGTTTACTTAATCTTGTTTAAAGTTTTGCTTAATGATACTTCGAAAGAAAAATATGAAACAAGTTGAATTTTGAATCACACTAGTTTTGAATTTGCTAATTAAATTAATTAAGTAGAAGAACTAAGTCAAAAGTAGGAAGTCGGCATGATTATATGACTGTATCAACCATCCCGACATTATGATCCAGACATCTTCATTTGTTTAGTTTCAGCAATCGGAAGTTGAGAGTACATTTCATGAAAGTTAAATTAACGATCTTGACTTCTGACTCCGATGCTTGCAAAAGTTGGAAGTGGAATGAAATTTGGTTAAAATTATATAAGTTACCGACTTATCAACTCCGATATTTCCATGATTAACATTGGAAATCGGCATTCAGGGGAGCTACTTGGTATGATCAAATTTCAGTCCCAACTCCGGACTCCTGACTTTTCAAACTTATGATCACTTGTGGAAGTCGGAAGTCGGGGCGTTATGAATTGTTGTATTAGTTTTTCCCCTGACTCCCGACTTATTTGAATTTTTTGGGTCCCACGTTGGTACTCCTATTTTGGAATTCAAAATTCATATTTTCACACGCGCCAAAATACTTTGAAAAATGGGCCTAATTAATGTAATCAATGAATGATTAAGATCTAACTATCGATTTTAGGGAAGCTCGGCTGTAATTAATGTGCAATTGATTTGGCGCTAATCTAACATTTACTTAATCAAATTTTGAAATTCATTCGCCATCACGACACAACAAATTCAGAATCTAGCCTACTAGTATCCTTTGTCTTTGTAAGGGCATTTTATCATTCTAGGTCAATTTGTTTCAGGATTTTGCAGGTATTGTATGATTTTATCAAGTTTCTCTCAGATTTCTCATATTTTTAGCATCTCATTTGAATTCTTTTCCACATTGCAGGACCATTTATCCCATCATGGCTAAAATAAGTAGGTCTAAAGTCATTACAGAAAAATTGAAGTTAAAATATCCCAATTTGGGCTTCTATTTAGACACAGATGCATGGGTCTCCGATACACTTTGTCTGGATTGGGCCAGAATCTACAACATTTTTGACAGTGATGATTTCTCAAAATTCAAAGAGGAAGTCCCAATCTTCCAAAATATAAGCAATTCTCAGCTCCATGCCATTTTCGTGTGCCTTGTCATCATTCCATACATGGATTTGGTAAAGTGGATGATTGAATACGTGGATATTCTGACAATCACATTCAGAGATTCCAACCAGGTTGTTTATGCTTCATTTAATATGGATACATTCGCAAGGATGTATGCCTTGAAGACCCCACAATAACTCCTTACACAGGATTCCATAAAGGCGTTTGGGAACACATATGAACCAGACGTTCTTATGAAAACCTAGATGGCCGACCTTGACACCTTTATACTCGGTCCAACCATATTGTATCCAATTGCTCTGATCAAATATCCATATAAACTAATTGCGGCCATGCTATGCTATTTTTATGGTGCAGACACCTTCCAGTACTTCAAATTGGAATGGGCCCTCCTAGCACATTACATATCAACTACAGGTTAAATCTTCAATTGGGCCCACATGTTTTTGGTTACCTTCAGAGATGCCATTGCTCAAGCATAGAAAACTCTAGAAATTAAGAAGCCCAAGTTTTATTTGTCTCCATATTTGATGGATATTGTATGTGCTTCCTTCTCTTATCCTGCCATGAACTAGCACTAGACCGGAGAAAAGCCTCTAATTCACATTTATTGTTCAATTCTTTGGGAAGATAAATAAAAACCCTACATCTATGACATATGTGACAACTTTATTAGTGTTGTTTATTTTTCTATCTTCAAAAAGAATGCTCCTAGGGTTTCAGAAAATGCCATTTATCTAATTTCTACTATGGGAGATTGGTATGTTGGAGAGTATTTTACTTACCTTGGAATTTGGGGTAGTAAATCAGTGCATCCATTTCCAAGACTTGTCCCTAACAGGATGGTCCTTTCTGAGGTATCTTTCCATACCATGTATGATGGAGTTCATGGTAAATGCCATTCTTCATAGAGAAGAGCATGGCCTAAATTTCCTTTGTACATTGGACATTTGGTAATTCAGAATGCAACTCATGGTATTATTCTTTCTAAGGAGTTCAATTAGTTGAAATTTTCCTTTGCGGATAAAAGGATGCATGACCCCAAGGATTTTATAGCAAATCACTTTGTACAAGCACATCTCAAAAATTCCTATGTACATGAGCAACAACTCGATGATTCCTTATACCAAAATGCACACGGTTTTGAAGAAGTTTTGGGAAAAGTAACAGATGTAGACCAGAGGATCCTTATACATGAAGCCCATAAGCAACAAAGGATTAGAGTTATGGAGGACATAGACATAGTTTTTCAACAACAGCAAGAATCTACTATGGAAGCAATGGAGGATGCCAATAAAGCTATAGTTGTTAGTTCAACTTCACCTCAGTCCAATGCATGAAAACAGTTAGACAAGAAGCAGGTTTAGAATCCCATGTCAGTTTCTCAGTCTTCCACTCCCATTCAGAACCTAAATACCCTCATACAACAATCCCAAATTCTTCAAAGTTAGTATGTTTCTCATACTCAATCTGTTTACAATACTATTCTTATTTATAAGATAGCACCAAATATATCTATGAAGATTAAAAAAAAACTAAGTTAGTTGTCAACCCTTCACTCCAAACATCCATTAATGATGTTATTGATTTGGAAAAAGAGCAACCTGTGGAAGTTAGAAATCCAACCCCATTAGTTCAAGAACCTCCACAAACATCTACCCCTGAAAACATTCAAACTGCTAATGGTGATACTTCTCATCCATCCCTAGATAGTGGTCTATCAGAAGTACCTACTATAGATGACCCTATTCACTAGTCTACCTCAAATTCCCCACACAATTTATCTCCTAATACTAACCCTTTATACTTGGATGCATAATATCCTAACTCACCTACTCAGACTGGGTTAGATACTTTAGTTGATATCATTGTTTCATAGCAACCCACAACGTCTTAGTCAGAAACTCTATTGGCTCAAAGTGTTACTCTTACAATGCCCTTACAGTCTGAAACTACTACTCCTCTTATTCAATCCACTTAACTTCCTTATGAGGATATGCCTACAAATTCTTATCCCCAAGTTATCCTACCACCACCTAAAGAATCACCTCAGTTAGCAGTTGCCATTACTGGTCAACCATTTCCTATTGTCAATACTTCAGAACTTCTGACCTCCACAGTTGAAGACTCAGCAGAATTTGGTGAGGATGCAGTACTGGTTCCTAGTGACTATTGTTTTAGTAAAATATAGAAGGAGGTGCTAATAAAATGTTCCAAAAGGAATAGGGAAGGGGAAGTACAAGTAGGACCAATTCCTAATCACGTCATATGGAAGCAAGCCACTGATGACCCTCAGAGAGAGGCTATAGAAGTTGATGCAACAATGGGAGCCTTTGTTGGGGATAATTTTGATTATGTTTCCACTTTAAATAAGGCATTGGAAGAAGAAAAAGCTAAGAATGTAGCATTATAGGCAGAGAAGGATTCTCTCCAAAATATTTTAATCAAGCAAATGGAAGACTTCAAATCCCAACACAATTCAATGCTACAAAATTTGTAGGATCAGATTCAACAGTTATCTCAACAAAAGGCAATTGCAGAAGCAAAGGAGATTGAACAAGCTTCTAATGTTGTTGATCTCAAGATGCAAATGGAACAACTCAAAGATCAAAATCCCTTTCTGAATTTTTCAAATCAACTGTACAAGAATTCAAGGATGAAGCCATTTCATGCAACAATAGTTTAATGCAGATTCATACCTTATATTTTCAAAGCCTCAATGAAGTACAAGATGACTTCAATTATTTTGAACGTTTTTCAGATATCCTTGCATACCCTATGGATAAAAGGAAAAAGAATAAGTCATCTTATGAGCAGCTTTGTGAATGGAAAACTCATATGAAGACTGCTCCATAGACTCTGTCTTGCTTGGACTCAGTAAAATTGATTAGAACCCGAATTTTGATCAAGTCCCGAGAAATTGTATGTGATGAGGTGGCTCGCATGATTGAGAAGGGCCAGAATATTTGCATCAGGCAATGGATGTTAACGGATGATCACATGGAAAGTATGGGCATGCATGTCTTTGCCAATTTGGTGGAATCGGTGCCATCAAAATTAAGAATTGTTGAGGTGGATGAGAAGAGGGATCAAACCACAAATATGATTAGGAACACCACTCATCTTGGCATCTCTTCGTTCATATTGTTTATTTGAACCCCGATTCAACTAGAAGCTACGTTGCATGTATTCCTCAACACTTGGTCCAAGATCCGCAATAAAGAAATCAAATCCTACATGTGTAAATCGTAGCTATAGCTGGAACATGCCAACTATCCTAATGTGACCGAGATGTGGAATGTTTATGCAAAATGGAAGGATTATCTAACAAATCGAGATCAGGGTAGTTAGTATCTCTTGCTTAGATTCATGGGATTTGGCCTTCTTTTTTTTATTTATCTTTATCCACTTAATTTTATTTATTTTGATCCCTTAAGGGAAGAAGGGGGGGAAACTGTCGAGCCATTGTTGAAATGTCTTTGTACCAGTCTTTGTAGAAATTTTTGTCTTTTGGAAGCTGGTTATGTAATGTTTTACAAAATTGTGAATGGAAGGTGGAATGTTTCCTACATATAGTTTTGGCATAATGTGAGATCAAGTTTTCTTATTCTCATTGTGTTCCTTTTTGTTTAATCATTCCTTAATATGTTCAGATGTTAATAATCGCAAAGGTTAATCAACCATTGTGAATTTATTTATTATGGTTAACTATTGTGACATGGTGGAGTGATTTTGTTGATATATCTATGTTATGACAGGATCCTTTGTAGATTATCAACATTTTGAAATACTAATTTTTGACCTAATTATTTATTGATTCTATCAACAATCATCCTTAGTATTTGATTTTGTATCTTAAAACTAGTTTAGTTAAATAATGTTCTTTTTTAACTGTTACCAATAGGAGTTCCTTTGATAAAAGTTCAAATTTATCTTTATTTTTTTCACGGAATCCTATTTAATTATCAAAATCAAGTGATGGAAGTTTAACCAATTTCAAGTAGTTTTTCCTGCTTAAATTCCTAACCAAATAAACCCCAATTTTCACTAGATATTGTAGGATTTCTTACTGTAGTATTCATTCAAATCATAAGTCTTCTTTCCAAGAAGAAGAACCCAAATTCCAATGGAGGCTTATATCCATCGAAAGCATTCACTCCAAACGAATGGGAAATAGGGAAATTATTGCAAGTGTTTTCTGAAGTTCCTAGATCAGATTTCTTTCCTTGCATTGACGACCGGATTCCAAACCTCGTCGTTAAAAACTCCATGACACTTATTTAGAAACTTAGAAAACTCAAACAATCAAAATATAATGAACCCCATAGCCTTAACTACCATAATCATATTTCTTTCACAAACCTTTGACTCTATAGACTAGATTCATGTCCTAAGGGAAAATAGCGTCATTACTAATAAAAAAACTAATGAAGGACCAAACCTTCCTCAATGTGAAATAAGAAGGGACGATGTAATTAACAAAATTTTCTCCCTTAATAATAGATTACTTCTTATGTTTAATTGTTTTAATGAACTATACGCTAAATAAATAGGATCATGTCATGGGAACTTTGTTAGCGAAGGTGGTCAACATTATTGCATCTGGAAGGAAAGGCCGAGGAAACGTGGATAGGACAATGAGTGAAATTGGGAGATTAGTTTTAGATAATGTTTGGCATGTTCAAGATATCCAGGTATCAATACACCAACTGTTTGGGAGGGTTCATAGTTATTTTATATATTCACAAATAAAAGTTGCAAATATAAAGAGACACATGGAGTTTTAGGAGAGAGATATTGAAGATTTATTGGGGATGGTGGCAATTTTGGGCACCATTTGTTGTGGGGATGGAAGATATGTCACATCATATAATAGCCCAAGCAACCCCATAACAATGATATCAAAGGAGCTGTGGAGCAAAGTGGACAAGCAAACCAGGAGGAACCTGTGCATGAGATAACATCTAGCAAGGAATGTTAAAAACCTTTTAATGTTAATGTATGTTTTGTACTACAATTTTGTTACTAGGGTTGTTCTATAGACAATATAGTATATTTGAGACTGGTCCTAAGTCTCTACTAAACCCCAAAACATGGGAATAAATCTACTACCCTTTGTTTTTCCTTTTGTATCTGATTGTGATATTGAACTTTGAACCGTATTTGTAGATACTGAGATCTATCTCAAATTTTAATATAAAATTCCATAATCATTTAATGTGAAAGAAAAAATTGAATTAGTTTAAGTAATCATACACAATCCATGAGAATTCATTAGATAAATTTGGGAAATTAACCATGACTATTGTGCATAGACACAATGTATCTAATGAAATTGAAACCCCTTGCAAAGAAAAATAGATAAATTAAAGAAGAGGAGGAAGATCAAGCACAAATGGAAGAGCACAAAGATCCAAATAGAACCAACTACTCTTATACTTGTAGCTACATTGGATTAAGGTTCAATCTTAAGCAAGGATCTATAGAGATTTCAAATATAAGGAACACCCATTACCTTTTGGATTTCCATTATATAAAAACCCTAATTTGTATATATGGGAACATAAGAAGGTCATATTTTCATAATGTGGGTGCACGACCTGTAATTTTTCCTTATGAATAAATGGTCAACTGAGTATTAACCAATAGGAAAATGGATAATGATGCAAGGAGTTGTGTAGCATCCTTCCAAGAAAAAAGATCTAGAAATAAGCTATGAGTTCACAAATCCTAAAGCGATATTGGCTACATATTGGTTGGAGAAATTCAATAAAACAAGAAGTAATTATTCAAAAGAACTAGGCAAATGGTGGATTTCAAATAGACAATTTAGACCTGGGGAAAATGGACTATATCCAACTCATCTCATGATAAATCCTTTCATATATTCCATAGCTATGATTTGTAGACATTGAGAAAAAGGATGTATCACATTTGAAAGAAGAATGTGTTCCACTGATACATGAAGTAATAAATAATAGAACAATTTTCAACTAGGGATCTATTTTTTCAATCAACTTAGTAGATGCAATTTCTGAGTGTAGAGAATCTACAAGGATTTCACATGCCTTCTTATCTTATAGATATTATTTGTACATTAAATCCTTTTACAGAACTTTGGTGGAACCCGGTTCCATTTGAGAGGCATATTCATATATATTGCCAATATTTGTGGGAGCATAAGTACAAATGGAAATTCCCTAGGTTATGTGATCATTTTATTGCCCCACCATACACATAAATATTCAACAATCCAACTTCTAGATTATCAGAGGATTTATGTTAGCAATTGGTGCTATAGGTTATTGGTGTATAACTAAAGAGCATACATACATGATAATTTATGGGGCCACAAAATCTCCACACTTACTTCCAACATTTGTGCCTCATAGACTAGATATAAGGGAAATTGCATACCAAACAATTTTATATGGTTTCAATGCTTCATTGAATAAGAATAAAAAAACAAATCTTTGCCCTCCTTATTCATTAAATCTTTGAATGTATAGTTTGGGAAATTGCAAATATGCTCGAATATAAGGAAGAGAAACAATTGAATTGAATTTAGATGAAGAAATATATCAAAGCCATGACCCAAAACAAGTGGTGGAAAAGCATTGGATTTCACTAATATATTCATGACCCTGTGCTCATGAAGAATGGAAAGAGGATAAGATATTAGAAAGAGTCCTTTCATACAAAGAGGTTTTGGAAAAGGTGCAAGAACGCAAAAAAGAAAGAATAGTTGATGCCAAAGTATCAAAATAAGCAAAGAAAGCATTCACAAAGGGACTAGAAAATCAAATGATAGTAGGGGAGTAAATAAATTTAGATAAAGAGAAAGTTCAATTAGAAATTGAGAAAGAAAATGAAAAAGAAAAATTACTTGAAAAGCAAAGAAAATTGGAAGTTAAAAAGGAAATTGAACAAAATAGGATTGTTGAAGAAACAAAGAGAATTGAACGAGATGAAGAGTGATTATAACATAAGAGGAATTGAGAAAGTTTGAAGAAAAATATAAAACAATTGAAGATCTTCAGGAACAAGTAACTTCTAATTCAACAGATGGTCATCTAGAAACTTTTAATCCCCTTTTCCACAATGCAAAGACATTCATTAATGTTAAAGTTAAAGGTGGGAATTTCCCCACTGGATTGGAATTAGGAGGAAAATAAGAGCAGTCACCACCTTGAAATATTTTTATTTTAATAAAGTTAAAAGGGGAATTGTGAGGAAGACACATAAAGGAAAAGGATGTTTGTATATTTAGAAATTGTGGTCACTGCAAGAATGTTAATTTTTGAGCATTAATTCAACATACT
>NWUY0300071591.1:2282-17258 GCA_004151065.3 Larix sibirica
AAGGTCACAAGTTCAAATCCCTGTGGGTACTTATAAAAAATATCAGTGTTATTGTCCCTACAGTTCCATAAAAATGTAGCATTTGGTATGCTAATTTCACTCTAGTCAGAGTTACTGTTAATTATGGAGAAGCATAAAATAAACGTAACAATAAAAAAGTGACTAATTTATGGAATATGCAGGTGAGTGAATCTTCTTTCCTTGCTGTAGTGTCATACTTATATATCAACATCAGGTTATGTTGTAAATTATATGTAGTCCAAACCTGCAAAATGTAACCTCAGCTTATGGGCTAATTTACTTGCAGGCCATTATTTGGTCGGCACTTGGAATTGTGGCGATAATCAAGATTGATATTGATTATCTTTTAGTGGACGGAATTTGTCTGACGCTAACTATAGCTAATATCATTGGCTTTACCAAATGCCAGAAAGGTATGTTGAATCTTCTGTTCACGTCTCTTCAGTAAGGTTTTATGTTATTTTGCTTCTGGGTTTTCATTTAAGATTGAAATCTTCCTTTTTCCCCACTCGTGAATATGTTTGTCTTTGTATATGATATTGGGGATTATCTCACACATTTAACACAATGGCAAGCTAATATACCCCTAATTAGAATGTTTTACAGTATGTCTAGAAGATTAAAACTTCTACTTGGTTTTTGGTTTCGAGTATCATCAACTAATTAGAATAGTTTAGTGAATCTTTCTGCTGATTCAAGCATGGTTATGTATAAATCAAATTTGTTTGTTATATTTTGGTATATCCTTTTCATTTCATGATGCATTGCAGACGCAAAGAAACAGCTTCAAGATTTTGCATCCCAGACATTTTCTTCACATGTTTCATCAACATTGCAGTCGGCATTCAGCGTTGTTTGATGCTTTGGAAAATTGCAATGGAAATGGTGTTGTAACATAGCAATTTGGCTGTTCATTCATTGGTTTGCAGTCAGTTTGTTCAGCAACAATAGTATTTTCTATGTCGAATGTCCTCTGGGAAACATTTTGGTGGCCAGTTTCCAAGACTTGATGTTTGGATGACCAAAGTCTCAAACATAAATATAGGATTTTGTGTCTCGTTACTATAGTTTTCATTCGAGAAACAGATATCCAGTTTATAGCAATATGCCTTTAATATGTTGTAAAATGCCATCAACACAAGCTCGCTGTAGAGCTTTTTATTGCCCGTCCTTTTCATGTCCAGTAGATTTGGAAACTCGTGACATAGTATGTAGTATGTACTGTTTAGGTTATTGTTTGGTGATTTTTGGCCCGAGGGGCCCATTTTGAGCTCCATGTTTATGCATTATGCCTTAGAACTTTAATTCTGTGTATTTTAAAACTCACAGTTTTATGTATGGCAATGTTATTTTCGTATTTGTACAATTACAAGCAATATTAGTCAATAAACATATTATTAGTAATTACTTTTTGAATATTCTATGTATTTATTTTTTGACTGAGTTTGCGTAGAGTCGTTTTGTAATCTATGGGATTACACAATAAGTAGTTACCAATAGTGCACTTAATCAAGCATATTATACAAAATGGTAATATACAAACAAGGAGAGAGAGAGTAGTGGAACTAGTAAGTGGTCTTTATTAGAATAAGATCAAGCAAGTAGAGAGAGAGAGAGAGAGAGAAGTGGTACCAACAAGTGGTCTTTATTATAATAAGATCAATCAACCATCTCCTTTACATCATGTATTCAAGTCTATATATATGGTTACCATTAGAAGAGGTAGTTGTAACTTTCCTCACTACCTCGCTCAGTGGATCCAACCAATTGGTCGATCGACCCGACTACTAGTCAAATATATTTCCTAGTCGATTGAATCTACTAGGTTAATCCAACATCTCCCCCACTCTTAAACACTTCTTTGCCCCAAAGAAGGGAGGTGTAAACTATACAAAAACAATTTTTTTACAAAAAAAAAGGTCATTGGTAATTGGTCTTCATGGTTTGTCAAGTTTTATGCTGTTGGTTTCACTTGATTGAGGTGCAATCGATTGTTGATTTAGTGATACACTAGGGTTGAAGAAATAAAATCCCGGTGGTGGAGGCGAAGCCTTTCACAGAGGCAATAGTGGGGGGTCCTTGATCACATCCATACAAGACTTAAATATATGAAGTGTAATGTGTTTCGGTCGTTCTTCAAAATCCATCCATTCTGCAAAAGCTTGTTTGGTTGCAATGTTAATTTTCCTCATTTTAGTCAAATAATTCATTTTCTCTTCCATAGATGCTTCCTAGACTGCTTCCAAGTCTGGATTGTACTTCTCTTGCATTTGAATGACTTGTCTATGCATATCTCGTATTTGGTTAATTGATCTCGTTGATTCTTGTTTTGCATTTCTTCCTTCCCAAAACCATTCATGCCCTTTTACATGCAATTATGCTTCCTTATGTTCTTCTTGTTTAGTTTGGGCTCCCAAGGTGTCCCAACTTCTTGCATGAGTTGCAGCCTCTTGTCGATTGTTTTAATCTACGATGAATGTTTGTGTTCTCTTTAATTGACTACAAGTATGCGCAAAATAAGTTGGCCAATTATTAAGCACAAAGTCCACCATTTGAGCCACGTTTCTTGTATATTCAAACTTCTTGCTTTCTTCAAAATTTTCATGTTCATTTTTTGTCGGTTTTCAATTTACAATTCTTTGTTTGTAGTTGTTTCTAATTGTGAACAAGTTTAATCAGTAGGATCATACAATCATTTGGGTCGTTTGGAGGATTAGTTATTGTGATCCCCAATGACTTTTCAACATGCGACCTACACGTTTGCTACACACTTGTTTCTTTTTCTCTTCTCTATTTTAGTTTCTTCATTGAGCTGCTCCATCATCAATTCCTTTCTTTGCTTATGATTTTGTACAATTCCTAAATTTCCGAGTCATAAACATACTCTAGAACAAATTCTACTTCTACTTCACTTGACTGCTCTCCTTGTAGTCTAAAAGTAGTAAATGTTTTCCTGATTTTGCTTTTTTCTTCATCTATTTTCTTACCATCCTTGGGTATTTTCCCCCTTTTCCTTTGTTATGTATCGGTCCACTGCTTCCCTTGTAGTTGACTTGATTCTACTTGTTAGGTCAATTCTTTTGTTTTTGTTTTCTTTGTAGATTCATCTTATTTTTTTGGGTTGTTTTGTTGTTTTTCTTTTGTCTGTTGCAGTGCTTTTGTTAGTATTCTCTTTGTTGGTGGGGTTGTTATTTGGGTCATTTGTTTTGTGGTTAGCTGCTAGGTCGGTTCTATGATTGATATTTGAGTTCATTGGTCTTCGATCAGTGGTTGAGTTGGTTGGTTTTTGATGGTTGACTTGGTCTTTTTTCTATCCATTCATATCAGCTAGGTCTGGAAGGTTGTCATTCAATTCTTGTTCTCATCTTGGAGTCTCAACTTCTTGTTCACCTCCTTGAGCCTCAGTGTCTGTTCTATTGGTGTGCTTTTTGGTGGGGAGTTTTTTTTTCAATTGGGCTATGTTGCGCTTTTGCAGAAGTTGCTTTCAATCGAGTTGGCACCTTGATCGTAAATTATGTTCCCTCAGTCTTTTTCTTCTTCACCTATTTCGTTGCATCTTTTGCTGTTTGCACTTTTTGTTGTCAAAGTATTTCTAGATTTACATGCAATTGCTTTTTGATAGTCATCTTTTTCTCGAGGGCTTCAACTATAATTTCTTTTGCTCTATCGATTGCTTTTGTGGATTCTGGGCTCACACTTAATTCAAGTACTTGCTTCCGTGTAAATTTTTCTTTGCCTTCCCCATACGTTTTCAGTACCTACTGATCCATCGTCATCTAGTTTCTTTTTGAGTTTTGGGTTTTCAAAGTCTAATTCTATTGTTCCCTACACTAATATGTCTAAGTCATCCTTTATTGACTAGCTCACGGAGTTGGTGTCGACTTGTTCTATCTTCTGTCTTGGTTTTATCTTGGGCTGTCTTATTTATTGAAGGGATGGTCGAAGCGCCTAGCTGTATCACAAAAGGGTTGCAAATTTTGCTGTCTCATTTGCTTCTTCTAATTCTCCATTCAACAAAGGTGTAATTACTTAGGTAGTCATTTGTTTCGTTGTTGAGGGTACTGGGTAGAAGTTGTTGGATTGATTGCCTCGACACTTAATTTTTTTTCAATTGTCGGATAATGTTCTAGTTCTAGAGGCTCAACCCTTGCTCCTTGTGCATGCCATACTTTTGTGAAGTATAGACCGAGTTGAATGTGCACTGTTGGCAAGATTTCTTCTCACACATTGCGGTACTCTCCATTTGCTACAAGCAGGTTTCATTGACTTAACCCATTCTCTAAACATGTATTGTGGTGTAGGGCCCTTTGTTTGACCTTTTCACTCCGACGCAAAGCATTGGAAGTACCACATGATCGGCGTTCTTGGAATGTGAACATCGACTCTTCGACTGGGCATACTTGTGACATAGCAGTCCATATTAACAGGGTTGGATATTTGATGGCTTAGCTCGACTCCCAATATTTCTCATAGTTGGCCTTCAAAATCTCTATTACATGCTTCGAACAGTTGTATACTTTCCTTCTTGAACTATTCATTTGATTGTTTCCAACATGTCCAATTTGATGTTTGAAGTTTTACCAGAACTGGTTAGGCATAGAGTCGCTATGGTGCACACCCATTTGATATGGTTTTATTTCACCTAGCGTATTACTAACCCTTTTGAATTTTTTGTTGTAGTAGTACCTCTAGTGAAATTTGGTATCCACTCTAATGCATCAATCGTCTTAGGTATTGGGTCTCTAATATTTGGCAATTCGGTAATTTTGTGAATTAGGCCCAAGGTTATAGCCATAGGTTCATTTAGTCAAATCATTCCCTTGTGGTACCAACTAATGATAAACTTTACGACTTCCTCTTTGCATTATTTCAAGTTTCTCTTCTAGGCGTCTATTCATCATTATAATTGCACCATCGTCATCTGACTCAATTTGTTGGGATTTCTTGAGAGCTTTCTTCTATGACTATATCTTATGTATTAGCAGGGGCAATGTAATCCTTTGTAACAATCTAGCAACGAACCATAGTACTAGGGTCTCGCTTTCAATTGTGTAATGGATTCAACTGAACAAATATTTGAACTTTTTATCATCTTATTGAATCTCTTGGCATTTTCTTTATCTCCTTTAATCTTTGTCCTGCCAGATGTTTGATATATTGAGTTTTGGAGAATGCTAGGAATGCCTGCTGAATTTCACTTTTGCTCTTGATGTGATTTTCTGTGAAGTTCATAAACCAAGTGAGTACTTTTTCTCAATGCTCCAACAAACTGTTCCCATTCAGTTTTGCTTCATTAATTACATCCAAAGCATCCCATATCTTTTCACATACAAACCAACGTATTTTAGGATCTTCACCTCCCTTGTAAAGATGGATATTTTCAGCGTTGTAAGGCATGTTTGTAGAAGTACTAACCAAATTCCACTAAGGTGGTAGTGGTGAAGGCAATTGGTTATGGTTTGACAAAGTCTGTTAGGCCAACTGGGTTGGTTGAGGTGAATGAAAAGGCTGGGTTGGTTGAGTTGATTGTATTGGACTTTTAATTGGTGCTTCATGACTGGAGACTTCTTTGCTTCGATGACTACTTTGTGCTGTTCACTTTTGTTTGGTTGATAATATTGATTTTTATATTCAAGAAAACCATTTATTCTTGGTTGCGCCTCTTCAATGTGCCTCTCGCTTAATGGCATTTTACTTTTTACATATATTAAATTCGACAGGGGGTATTTTCGTGAGATCCTCAAATTGTACTAGTTATATTGACTATGTGCAAGTACTTATCCAATTATTCTTTATGTTTCTAATCTTTGGATCCATATACTATCAATAACTTGTCCATTCTCGTTTAGTTGACTCCAAATTGAGGAGGTTCTAGGTTTGACATGTAAATGTTACCTTAGGATTTCATTGATTATTAGACTTTGTTGTGTTGTATTTGTTCCAGGAGGTACCACGGGTCTTGAATTGTCGACTTCTCTTTCATCTTCATTGTCTAAGATGTGTAAGGCTCCCAAGCCCGTCTATACTATTTGCAGATCTATATCCAAGATAACAATCACCGTTGCTTCCTCTTCTGCATATGATCTATCATCTATCGAATCAGACAAGGTTAGCTTTTGTTGAGCCGTTGTTCTTTTTGAAGGACAGTTTTCAGAACCGTTGTTCCTCTTGAAGGACGATTTTCAGAACTGTTGTAGTTACTTCCTCTTCTGCACTTGGTTGATCTACACCATTTGACTCAAGGCGGGTTAGTATGCTATTGACCCGTTGCTCCATTTCTTATTTTTAATATTCATAATCAACGTGGTTCCGTGGCATCTTGAAGTTTTGTTCTCTTTTTTATCTTCTGTCTCTTTCTAGTTTTTGTAAGTTGATTGAAGGTTTGTGTCATTCCATTCTTCTTTTTGTCCTTCTCTTTGTTTCCTCGTTGTCTGTATATTCTCTTTCAATCAACTCTTGCATTTCCTCTTTTGGACATCCTTACATTGTTTGGCTTGCTTCTTCCTTTAATGCAAGTGACCAAGGATTTCCTTTTGAGACATCTCACAGATTTTTCACCCCTCCCTATCATTGACCCCGAATTTACTCTTGATCGATGATGGCGGCCATGGTCGTCATTTTCTCAAAAAAATTCCTATTCCTCTTGCTTTTACTTCCAATTGGTCATGAGAGGAGTGTGTTTAGGAGGTCGCGCTTCTACAATGTGGTCGATGCCCTTGTTGATAAGAAATTTATACAACAATGTTGACATCGTGTAGAGAAAACTATCATGCAAATCATCATAGAATCTTGTTTTTATGTCGTTCACAGATGTATGATCCTCAATTGCTTGCGCATCACAAAATTCGTCAGAAATATGTACTACCCACTCATATAGGTTCGTTCAACCTTCATTAATTAACTTCAACAACAACTATTTGTCCTCAATGCTATTGTTAACGTGCAAGTCGATCAACTTCTTTATCTCCAATGGGATTGCGTCCAAGAATCTTAGGTGGGTTTTCGTGAATTTTTTTGCTTTGGCTTGTGCAATTGGAAGTCGATTTATTTTGGCATAATTTTTCAAATAATTATCTATCTTCTTGTGCCACCATTGACGAATATCTTGTTCACTCGGTATATATGCATGCAAGCACTATCTTATAGTTCTGGATCATGTACTATCGATAATGGAATCAATATTGTAATTTATGGGATTGCACAATAAGTAGTTACCAATAGTGCACTTAACCAATCATATTATACAATAAGGTAATATACAAGCAAGTAGAGAGAGGGAGAGAGTAGTAGTGGAACCAACAAGAAGTATTATTTATTGTAATACCAATCAACCATCTCCTTTACATCATATATTCAAGTCTATATATATGGTTGCAATCAAAAGAGCGTAGTTGTAACTTCATTAACTACCTTGGTTTGTCGATTTGACCTGACTATTAGTCGAATATATTTCCTAGTCAACTAAGTCGACTAGGTTCCTCCAACAAGTCGTAATTTGAGGCTACATTGAGTTTGAATTGAGGCCAAGTCTAATTATTTTAGAGTAGAGTAGTATTCAAGCATAAGATCCTAACAATAGTTAAATTGGTTTTGACAACTATATCCCAACAACCTTAGAGTTTAGAAAGATGGATGCTACAACATGGGGCTGACACAATCAAACAATTTTGCCATTAGATCACATGCTTATGTCTAAAGATCTTTATGTACCATTTGTAGATATTTTCTATACCTAACTTGATTCTCTTTATTATCTATTTATTTGTCTCATGGTGAGTGTAAGGTTTCTCGTGTAAGCATAGAGTAGAGTGCTAAAACTATGAATCACTTTCAATGCAAAAGGAAACCTATCTAATGAAATTTCCATTTGTTCTTACATTTTGTTTGTGGTGTGTCTCCTCACTTGGAATTGTCATAACTTGATAGTTAACTATGCTAATAGATCCCATTAGTTGGTGTTTATTTTCCTCATGGTTTGGTGATATGCTATGTTTGTCCCTCTTTGATATTCATGAAATCCAAATAATTAAGACGTTACACTATTAAAATAGAACTTGCACAAAGCCACTACAAAGCATGACTTTATAATAAAAAGTAGTAAGGTATTTAACGATCCTTTAAATGAATTCACTTCTCTCTACCCATAAACTCCACAAAATTTTAGAAATATATACAATTTATTGATGAACTTGGAGGAAATATCAATTCAATTTGGAGTTCAAATATCATTCCAAATATATCTATCAATCAAGTACACCCAACTATATAAAACTTTTTGGGACAATCATCAATGCATGCTTCCCAGTTTCCCAAAGGGACTCATCTTTTTACCTAGACAGAATCAATATAATCTACAATAGTATTTTTATGTTCAATATAATTCATTCAAGTGTTTAGTCTATACTAATTATTTTTTAAGGCAATTGACAATTAAAACTTGGATTCAACACATTCTAGAATTCAACTTATCTTCCAATATACAAAGTCAGAATCATGGTCATCTTCTAACAAATTGACGGAAGGAGAAAACAAGATTCGAAGATTTCAGAAATAAAAGGTTTCAAGATTCATTTTTAAAAATATTTTCAAATGGTAATTTGGTACACAATTAATTTTCAAGATTAGTGTAGTATTTTGTATTTTGATTGGGGTCCCTAAAGCGACCAGCATTAAAATTATGTAATGGGGTTTAGACTAATCAAAAGCGGGGACACATTGTTCTAATGAACTCTCACACTTGAAGCAGCTGGAAGAGATAAAGGATCTTGAGAGGTGTGCAGAGTTCACAACAAAGATAAAAGAAAATATGTAAAGATTTTACTTTCTTATATGTGCTTCTATGGAAGAGATAAAGGATCTTGAGAGGTGTGCAGAGTTAACAACAAAGATAAAAAATTATGTAAAGATTTTACTTTCTTACATGTGCTTTTATTTTTCGGAGTTGTATATGTAACAACCAAAATGCTCCCATTGGCAGGAATCCGACAAAGTAACAATTTCTCATATCGTAATTTTTATGGTTCAAATTGCAATTTCGATATGTAACAACCAAAATGCTCTCATTGATAGGAATCCAACAGTAACAATTCCTCAAATTGTAATTTTTATTGTTCAAATTGCAATTTCGAAGATTTGGCTGTACCAAAATCCATTATTTAATCTAAATTGTGTGTTTTTGATTGCTGGAATTGCATATTTGCAATTTTTGCAATTTTTAGGTAAGATTCTGGTTATAAAACCACTGGAAAAACAAAGCGTTTTAGTCATTCTTTATCCTACGCGCTATTTTCAAGTATAAATGGTTTAGTTGATTATCTTCTTTTAATTTTGAATCTATAAACAAACAAGACGAAAAGCTGCAAGGCAGCAAATTCCCTGCCAATAAGAGAGCAAAGCAGTATTGTTTCAGATCCCATAAATGGTAACATGTAGGGGCACAAAGCCATAGCATATACACCATGGTAAAGCTTAAGCCTCCAATCATAGAACCTATAAACAAACAAGACAAAAAGCTGCAAGGCTACAAATTCCCCGCCAATAAGAAAGAAAGCAGAGCAGTATTGTTTCAGATCCGATAAGTGACAACATGTCGAGGCACAAAGCCATAGCATGCGCCATGGTAAAGCTTAAGCCTCCGATCATAGAACCTTCTGGAGGTTCACCTGAGAAAGAAAACGGCAACGACAGAAGCTTAAGCGGTAGTTTCCCGACTGTACAGTAAAATGCTCGGATGCTCTTTACACTTTAGTTGCTGACAATTTCATTTATGCAAAGGAAAATACTTTAACGACATTTTGAAACTTCTTAAATTTATAATTAAACTACTTTGGATGCGGGAGAATATGAAGATATTCCTTCTTACTCGCAATCTCCTGTGGAATCTAAATGAAGAACTCAAACGACTTGCTGAAACCCCACACGCACTTATTGCAGGGAATTTGCTGCCTGGGCTTTGCCAAGAGTTGCATGATTAATCCAATTAATATCAATGGTATATATCTAACATTATTACATATGTTGCACCTACTATGTTCACAAAATTTTACATTTTTCCCCAGATATATTTGGCAAAAGACGGACGATGTCTTACGTT
Source organism: Larix sibirica (assembly GCA_004151065.3). NCBI lineage: Eukaryota > Viridiplantae > Streptophyta > Pinopsida > Pinales > Pinaceae > Larix > Larix sibirica. Next base: position 12,397 of record NWUY0300071591.1, read on the forward strand.
TGAGCTAAAGAAAACGTGAGAGTAAAGCAAAAGTTGAAGAAGACCATGTATCCAAGCAGAGCTGCAACAGCAGTCCAGTACCAATATCCATGTGCAAATAATCCACGTGATTTCAGAATATATGCAGCCATGGTTTCATTGCTCAATTTGATTGAATTTGCGTTGCTATTGCTCATAGCAGGCTGCCATTCCACGCAAAAGTTCAATGATTTGAAAAGTAAGCATCAATTTTTTAATAAATCAATCTTCAGATAAGACTATAAAATTCCTAACTACCTTGCCCCACATGTGAACCAAGTACTCGTTCATGGAGATGGCATTCTGGGCTTGTCATTTGACTATTGAGGGGGTCTTTAAGGTTAAGGCCCTCAACACTATGAGGAGGAAAACAGACCTCGAAACAAAAAACATAACAAGAGTAGCAAAACAAAGTAACGCTGGGCACCAACAACATCCATGGCATAAAACATAACCATAGGCCTGTAGAGGGGAAAATGTGTCCCAAACACTACCCACCAAGAACTACCCACTGACCAAACACTACCCACCAAGAACTACCCACTGAGAAGATGCACATCTGAACATGAAGGCCATGATCCCAAGCATCAACGAGCCAATTGATTTCAGCAAAGACAAAAAAAAACTCTAACCATAGCTGAAATATATGAAACTAATCACAAAATATCCGGTAACATGTATCTATGTATGTGAAAATATCTCAAAATGCTTCAAGAAAGAGACTACGTGTAAAAGATTTTCAAACACCCATATGAAACTAACTGATCATTCTCCCAGCATTCACTATAGATGGAACCTTCCTAAGCCAGTAGAGCACATTTCTATAATTCATCAACCTGCTGATTATATTCCCTGTATATATGAATAAAATAAATTCTCTGTAATTCATCAATCAATTGATTGACACTCGCCATCCAAAAATTGGGCTGAAAAACCCGAAGAGAACATTTCTTAAGGGCCCAATCTATAATGATTTTCGAGTCTCCAACAATCTAAATGTTGACAATGTGTAAATATCTTGCAAAGAATAACAACATCCACAAGGCCAACAATTATCCCCTGGTGTTTGTACCAGCCCCGCAATGCATCCAAATTTTGTTATATTTGATTTTGTCTAACTACAGAATAGCTCCAACTACACATCTACGAGAAACATCCCATGAAGCCCCAGCGAAAAAGCCTTTGCAGCCCTCAACATAAGGATGATGGAGCCCTTCAAAAAGACAGAGAAGTGTTAAAGAGGCTTATTCACATTTTTAACAAACTCCAAAAAAGCAGCCATGACTCTGCTACCGATCCGAGCAACTCCTAACTCCTTTCCTTCAAAAATAAGGTTATTCCTAGCTTTCATAATTCCCAACATAAGAAGCATAAGAGCTCTCCCCAGGAAGAGACAAGCTTGCTTAAACCAGGAAAGAAAACAAGCTGAGATGTTATCATTATCGTCATCCTTATCCTTATCGTCATCTTTATTATTATCTTTAATTTTTTTAATTAAAGGTTACTCAATACTTTGTAAATATTTGAAATTGTAAAATTTCAACCTTGTATTTATTATTAGTGTGTACAAATTTACATTTAAATACATTTTTTCAAAAGTTGGTGTACAATTTCAGCCTTATATTTATTAGTAGTGTGTACAAATTGGCATTTAAATATATATTTTTTTAAACTTGGTTTTTTAACAATAGTTTATGATTCAAATTGAATCTTTCCACTCTTAATATTAGTTATTGTACTTTTCAATGTTAAAAATTTTCCATAGAAAAATAATAAATTTTTCATAATTGAAAATTTGTAATCTAAGGTTTATTTTGTTTTTTCAATTTTTTTTTTTAATTTTAATTTTGAAAATTTAAAGAAATTTTATCATATTTTTTAGCTAATTAATCTAAAAAAAAGATTGTAAAATTTATTATTTTTTCAAAGTGAATGATTTTACACAATTTTTTGTTTTTTAAAACAAAAATTAAAATTATTATCATTATCAAGAAAACATATCATTAACTTAACATTCTTATTTATATCCATATCTCATTATAATTATTTTATTTACATTCTTGCTTACATCCATATCTACACTGGGGCCCCACCCAGGATTGAAACACGTCTTGCTCGTTTTCAATGTTATGTGGGCGCGTGTTGAAAGCCAGGGGTTATAGTGGTGGCAGTGTGGTGCAAGCTCTAAGCCCAGGTCGTTGACTTTCCAACATAAGGGCCCCACCCAAGATCGAAACTCATCTTACTCGTTTTCAATGTTATGTGGGCGCGTGCTGAAAGCCAGGAGTTTATTTGGTGGAATTGTTGATTAGGTAACCATGAACATAAATAATGTTGTTGTACATTAAATGGTGACAACAATGCATATGTTTGACAACATAAAATGCTTGGTATGGGGCATGCTTCGTCCCCTCACAAAAGGTTCCAAATATGTGTTTTTCAATATGAACCACCTAATTAATAAAGTTGAACCTAAAATAAATTGACGTCCCTTTACGTATTCCATTACATTCCTTATTGTGTGAACAATAAAGATTGAGAAAATTCATTATGCTATTGTTTCTTTATTGCCTTATTATTTATTTGGAAGTGAAGAAAGGGACGAGGGAGATTTCAAAATGGGGTTGAATATCATTTTATAATTTTGTGGGTGTGCATCCTTGAAACTATAAAATGAATTATAGATTGAAATAACTTCATACACATGAAACATGTGACCAATTATTTATGTTAAACATTGTATGATATGTAATTCAAATGTATTTATAGGTATGTTGATGGATTAAAATGATCTCGATCAACAATATGGGTTATTCCCTGGTGAAAAATCCCAATTAAACTAAACACCATTTGGGATAGGGCACTCATTCTAATTATGGATTGGGACCCATTAATGATTTGGGTTCTATTGGTTATAGCCCGATCCATAGTCCATGGTTTTTCCAAACTAAGAATGAAATGCAACTACTCTAAAATGCAAATGTATGCGTCCGAACATGATAATAGCTACAAGAAGTAAGCACAGAACCATACATGCTCCTGTCAATAACCCATGAATTAGTTCGCTGAGAATAAATACAATAATATGGAAAAGTGGTAGTAAAATCATTAACAATTTTGTACTCACAAATTTATACAAGCATTTTTGGGAAAACAAAAATAAGAATGCAACAAATAGACGTAAGAGTAGTCCACATTGTGAGATACATTCTTACACAATCCCGATGCTTAACAAATGTAGCAAAATAGTCTACAACATATACACACATGAATAAGATCTTCCCAGAAAATGACTTGGCCGAAAGATGGATTCTCTTCATTAACATTTCAGTAGTAGTACATAAAATGTTAGAGAGCCAAAAATCCCCTTCTGATTTGATGTCCTCCTATTTAACATTTCTCCCTTAGGAGATGAACGGTTCCTTTGAGTAACTATCAATTTTTTTCATTTTATGGAAACTTTTCATGTTTCCTCACTTCTTTAAAATGCATTTGTTTTTATCTTTATTTCATATGACCTATTTTCTCCTTTTAGGGAATCTTTCATCACATTTAGAATTTTCACTTTATCTAAATGGGTACTCCTCAACCAATCTCCTCTTTCAAAATTATCCTTCACTTTGGTAATGGGGAGTCACCATGTGACTTCATATAATAGGGGCTCTAGTCACTACTTCTCCTATGTTTTGTGCCTCCTTTTTGTCTTTTCAAATAACATCAAAAGGGAGACATTTCAATTAATTAAAGGTGTGTAATAATAGCCATTAATGGCTTCTTTGAAAGACAAATTGATCGTCTTGAATCTTCGTCTGAATTGGTAACGAACCAATTTTGGGAGGATTCAATGCTAGTGGTTTCCGACTCTCACACGAGTTTTTCCTATGTGCCTTTTTTCTAAGACAAAATGTAAGAATTCCGTTGTGCAGACCAATTCTTTCTGTTCCCCATCTCTGGATGATATGCTTTGTGCAGGCGTTGGCTAATTCAACTATCAAAATCTTCATTCTCGCTCTTTGCCTTTGATGTTTTTCTTTTTTCTGCAACCTACACATAGATTCGACTATACATTATTAACCTAGTTTTAATAGGCACATATTTACTTTGACATTTTCAAAAATACAATTTAGGCTAGGAGTACATCCCTATATTTGCAAGTTTGAATCATAGAAATAGGTTGGATAGGCTTTGCAAGGAGTCGATTATTTGCAATGAACACCATATCACCCTTTCCTTGATGTTTCAGTGCGTTCTTTTGGTTTCCATTGTTATAATCCCGTGTCTTGTTAGATCCCTTGGAATTATACGGCCTGTTTTCGTGGTTCCACACTTATCGACTGCATTCGGTTGCATCCATATCCAGGCTTTAACAGTCTAGAATAACACCCCTTAATGAACTAACATCCACTTTATGTGAATAATATAATAATAATCCACCTTTTTAACTTTTTAAATCCAATCCTTAAGTTTTCCATGCTCCCCACTAAGGATAAATTAAGTATATGTGAAGGGGCTCCTTACTAATGAAAAGGTAAATTTGTGGGAATCATGTCATTTAAAACTTTATGGTAATGTGCGAAAGCTTTCTCAGATCATAGACTATTGGGGCATCCCCTTCCGTTGCTCAAATTGTAAGGGGGTGGGGCATTTGTGGCGATAGTGTAGGGAGAATGCATCATCTGGCTGTCTCAAGGAGGGGGGAACTTTCTGGTCTTCGGATGATGGTAGTGATATGGATTTGGATGCGTCGGGTATGTTGGACGGATTCCCAAACAGAGCTCCCTTTCCTCCTGCACCTGACTCGACTTTGATCCGTAAGTTGGAATCACAGGACCCTACTTTCTTCC
>NWUY0300071597.1:0-17087 GCA_004151065.3 Larix sibirica
TGGCTCGAAACGTCGAGAAGAAATACCAGCTAACGTTGTCTTCCTCTCCATCCATCTTCATCATTCACTTTGTAAATCATGAACAACTTAATCTTATAGAGTTTCTTTAAATTTTTGCTCTGCATGGCACGCACAAACCATTACACATCATTTAAACATTTAGATAATTGCAATATATTACTTTTATATTAAAATTATATTTCTTTCATTGTTGTTGTTTTCCAACTTGTTATTGTAAGTTTAGGTTGTATTTTTTTATTAGATTGCCCTTTTTTTAGTCTAAGTCATTCTGTAATCAATATCCTTTTTTAGTCAAAATAAGTTGTTGTGCATGTGCACGAGCGATCATAGATCATATATTTCCTTATTTTATTCCCTTTTTCCGCAAAGATTTTAGTGTTATGTCTAGTCTCTATATTTGATTTAATCAGCCATCGAGTGGAGTTTGGTATTCTTAGTCGAGGTCAAGTCTAGATGAGGTTACTTTCCTTTTAGTTCATTGCCTTGGTCAAATTTTGAGTCTAGTATAGGCATGGGAACATGGTGTTGATGAGATGGTAGGAAAGTCTTCAACCATATCATTCTTCCATCACATCATCTTTATTGATTCAAGCTTGAGTCAAGTTTTCTTGGTCAACATCTCATCCAACTATAGCACAAGACACTGTATATTGATTCATCTTCCACTGCTTCACACTAGTTGAAGGGATTACATCATTGTCCTTCCTCTAGCATACATTTCCTCATAAACTCTAACACATTATCTGATGATTGGTATAGAAGTAGAGCACCTTGATGTTCATTAGCCTTAATGGTGGCCATCTTGCATTCAACAAAATCCCTCATCATTGGGTCTTAAATAGATGAACCTTGCTAGTATTCGACTTCAACACATCTTTTGAATAGCCTCATTGGTGTGTTTCCTTACAACTAGCGAGTGTTTTCATCATTGGAATTTGACTAGATGATTTCTCGTAGCATGCCGACTTCAACACATTTTCTAGTGGGGATACATACAATTCATGTTGGTTGCAAGTTTTAGTTGTAGATGGGCATGTGAGGCCTTGTACCTATTTTTAGTAGATCAATAGAGGCACCACATGCTAGAGTCGATTACCTTATGAATAGACAATATTTCTCTACAAGACCATAGTTTCAAAGTGTAGATATTGAGTGCTTCTCAACATCCCACATAGGGATGTTGTTCATTAAGTCACAATTATTAACCCCTATATTGCATTGGGAAATTGGAGGGTTTATTTCTAACTTCATTTCATTATATTAGTGGATCCATGAGTACAATAATTGCTTCCTATGGTTCAACAACTTCCTTGCTTCAAGTTTCATCACATTTTGAGGACTTGTTAGCATTAGCAAATCTCTTACTTTTTAAGAGTTGATGTTCTAGGGCCAATACGACGGATTGAGTAACATATTTTTTTCTTTGAAAGCTCATGAGTTTGATTACCTTTCTATTAGTGACATGTGAGATGTTTTATGAAACTATTATTTTTAGTAGTGAGAGTTATACCATTTTATTTTTGAAATATAACACACATTTTGATTCCTTAGAGATAGAAAATTATAATGGGACTATTTTTGGTGACATGCAAGGTGGTGCTATTTTCCACAACATCTATTTTTAGACATGCTATGCACAATAAGTGTTGCCTTAATTGTTATATTTACATTTTGAGACTCCCATTTTTTAAGGAGGGGTCACTACTATTTTTGGCATGTCTATTTTTACCAAGTTTATTTTTAGTTGGTGGCATGGTAGTGTCATGGTTCCAATGTGCAATGTTGTATTTGTTGTTAGGTGTTGGTTTTGATAGAGGATGTGTGGTTTCGTTCTCGATGATTATCAATATATAGAAATTGCATCATAATTAGACAGGTGGCAACTATATATAGACATATCAGAGCACTCATGAAGTTTCATTGACTACTGATGTGGGATTCATGACATCACTTAGGTGGAGCGAATTGCTTTTATAGGTGTCTTTGTTCTCTTTGGAAGTTTCAAGTTGACTAGATTGGCATATGCATGTATGCAAATTAAATTTCTAGGAATGTTTCAATTCACTCCAAGACTTTTTCCTCTTAATTCAACTTTCAAAATCATAAGAATATAAACTTACATTCATAAGGAGTTCACATGCCTTGGATTATAATGCTTAAGGGAAATGCACTTGTTCTAGATATTTGCATGCATGAAGAAGGAGTTGGCACATCTTGATCTTAATTTGGAACAAAAGAGGCCAAGTTGTGCATGCATAATCACATACTTGATGGCTAATTTAACCAATGGAGTGAATCACTCAAGGGATGAGGTAGTATGAATGCATGAGAGGAGGTTGCATGTATTAGATATTGAGCTAGTGGGGGAGTAAAGTGCACTATTTTCGGAAACTAGTGTATCGACAAGATTATTCCATGCATGAATTTGTTTTGGATTTTGATCCTCTTTTATTTCCCATATATAGGACTCTCTCTCTCTCTCAATATGGGTGGAGATTCTTGAGACATGAGATTGGATTCATTTTTACAAGTTTCAAGAGATTTTCATGGCCATCATATTCCATCCTCTTCAAACTTGACGAGACATCCTTTCACTATCACTAGAGATTGACAAGGAAACCGTTAATGTATTTTATGGTGGATTTCCTTCCTCTATGCTAATATATCGTATGAATTCTTCTATGCACTTAGCTCTTTGATTTTTCATGGTTGTTTTTTGTGCGCAACCATGCGAGTAGTGTTTGTGTTGTTACTCTCATGCCTTTTGTTTTGAATCTCTCTTTCACTCAAGGCATATATTATATCCCATTTATTTCGATCCTTGTTGTTAGAATTTAGTTAATGAACTACTATCATTTTGTGAACTTTAGCTTATAATTTTATTGTATCCTCTAGTGTCTTAGGCTACTTCAAGGGAAACTTGGTGTGATAATTTGTCTCCAAGTTTATACGAATATATTTTATGCAAAAAACCAACATACAACCACCTTAGAGACACCCACTTGTGGTTATAAAAGAACTAGCAATTCAAGTAGAGAGACATTTAGCAAGTGACATGGGTAAATTGCTTACAGATTCCACTATGATATGTTCGCTTTTAGGTGCATATTTGTGTGATGAGAATAGCAAATATCCATTTGGGATCTAGCATATATTTATAGAAAATAGCTACACACAAACAACATAAATTCAACCATTGTTATAAAATTGTTAGTGATTATTAGATAGATATATATCCTTAATAAACTGACAATTGATAGCTTATAAAAAACCACTGTTGCTTATATTTATATTTTGTATAAATGAAAGAAATACCCACACACAAAGAATCAATAGAACATGAGGCTCTTTATTTTCTCGTAGGTTCTTTGACGAATCCATAGAAAACAATTTTCTTTGGGGTTCAATCATCCATGTCCTCTCAAATGCTTCATACCATCTTTATTAAAAATACAACATTTGAATGTTTGTAATCCAACTCTATGTTTTATTGGATTTTTTTCCAACATATTAAAGATTTCCTACAATAATACTCTTATCTTTTGAACTTGCTCAACTTATTATTAAAATTCAACAATGATGCCAAAATTAAAGGGTTATCTCTTATCACCTACACTCTTTACATAAAAACGTTGACCATATGCACAAATTATAGGATATTGTTTTCACCCATGACGGATTATTTATGTTAGTATGAATAAATAGATTTAGTATGGATAGTTAAATATTTTTTTGTATATTGGTAGGTGCGGGGGTGGGGGGTTCTCTTTGACCCCGAAGGAAAGCATAAGCAATTCTTCTCATGGGGGTTGAGGGATATGCCAAATAATCATGTGGAATCCTTGGCTCTATGGCAAGGTTTAACCCAAGCCATACAAAGCAATATAAGGTTTATAACTCTAGTGAGAGATTCAATGATAATCGTCTGGTATCTAGTCTCTAATAAGGTACCAAGGGATGGAGCTCTAAGTAAAATAATGTGGATAATTCTGCAATTGATAACAAACTACGAAGATGTCAATGTAATGCATGTACTTAGAGAACTGAACTTCCAAGTAGACAGACGGGAAAATGTGGTATGTAATCTTGGACAAGGTAATATACTAATTTGTGGGGAAGATGTAGGTTATTGTAGCATTCCATAACTCCTTTAATGATGGTGTGAAATTCATTCAAAACTATGGACAAAACCCAAAATCATGGATAATCACCAATATTATTAATAAGTGCGAAAGGATTACAGGTGGTAAAAGAATCTCATGCACCAGAGCATAATTAAGGATTTAAGATATGTTGATTTAATGAGCATTAGGGGAAAAAACCTAAAATCATGGATAATCACCAATATTATTAATAAGTGCGAAAGGATTACATGTGGTAAAAGAATCTCATGCACCAGAGCATAATTAAGGATTTAAGCTCTGTTGATTTAATGAGCATTAGGGCAATTTATCTGGTCAGAAGGATCGACTGCGAGAGCAGAGGTTTTGCTTCACTCAGTTCAACAGTCATCATGATAGGTCTAGATTTACGGTACCAAATCCTGATTGATGATGTAACTGGAAATGATTCCAAGATTTCTAGTGATTTCTATGCATTATATGGAAACAAGGTTCGCTAGTTTTTGTGTGTGAAGGGTTATTTGCTCTATTGGAATTCCACTCATTATCTAGTGCATTTGGGTAATTATGCTGGTGAGGATAGATGCTCTTTTCTAGGGCATGATATCGTCGTTGTGAATTCTGGAGAAACGGATGGTAAAGTCAATTATCAAATCCAGGCCTTCAATCCTTGTAGATGTGACTACTCAGCGTATCCAGGGGTATATCTGTCAATTGGAGGATTCTCAAGAGATGCAAAAATATCTTCATCAAGTGAGAGTAATCAAGAGCTTAAATCAACTCCTAGTAAGGAATAACAATTAACAGATCAAATTCATTACCTTGCTAGTAATCTCAGTGTGGTTAATTTGTGACTGTTTGGTCACTGAATTGTTGAAAATAAATGTTTTCTTGTATTTTTCAGTGTGTTATGCTACAATATTGAGGGAAGTGATATCGTTGACAACTCTTTGGTTTATAATACCCGCTTTCTCAATAGAAATTGGACTCGTAATCTTAGTTTAGAGTTTTCCTTGGGAAATAGTTTACACCTGCATAATAAATTTGAAATTTCTGGAGCTCAAAACAATCAACCTAAGTGGAATAGTATGGCAAACCCTAAAGAGAAAACAATTATGGTTCTTAGGTATGAGGAAGGAAGACATGGAAATGACCAAGAGTTTTTAGTTCAATCTGTTCACAAGTTGGAGAAGTAGCATCCAGATTTAGAGGCCATTATTGGCAGAAACATTACAATTTCTCAAAATCAGTTTCATATGCTAGATGTTCAGATGGTCAATATTACAACAAAACTTGTAATGGTAGAAGTTAAGATAGAGCACTTAAAAGGTAAAGTTGCAACCTATGAAGAAGACAACAAATTTCTTAAGATTTTTATGCAAAATCAGGCTGTGAATGAACCACCAAATTTTGTCAATCTCGTGCATGCTAATTTCAATGAAAACATTGAGAGTCCTCTGGATGAAGACCGGATGAAGATAGAATGTGGAAATGAAGAAGAATTTCAGCAGGAAGTGCCTAAGGAAGGGATGGAAAAGGGCCTGTAATGGTCAGGTCTTACACTTTTGAATTTTTGTAAATTCCTTATAAATGTATTTTGCTATTAGGAAAATTTTGTAGGTTATATCTCAGCAAGAAAGACTGTCATTTTAGTAGCGGAATCACAGTCACAAGATGTATTGAACTCTCTATTTTTTATCATCGACAAAAGCACTAAACAATAATCACTTTATGTAGTTATCGGATGTAATTCCCAGATGTCCAGTTAGGTTGCATCCTCTTTTTTGTATATAAATACAAGTAATTGTTACTGTTTAAAAAATATGTATCAATGTTATATTGAAACAATATTTTCTAATAATTCCAAACATACTTTCACATTGTCTAGAAATGCCAAATCAAAAGGAAGCGGAGTACTCTGTAGGTTCAATCTCATACATTGTCTTCTTGCTTCTAACACTTCTACCCTTTTAATATTATGCAAATCAATCCATTGATTCATATAATCCAGGTGGTATAGTCAAATGAACATGTCAACCACAACAGATTCATCAACACCTATTAAAAACCAACATTGATTTAAAACTCTAAATGCCATTGTAAATTTAAAAATAACAAATTTTCAAGTAATAATTTGTAAAATAAACCCATTGATCATGGTTTTACTCACCACTTTCTACTTCAACGCCATTCAATTAGTGATTTTCTCCATCTATATTTTTATATCCATATTCTTTGGAATTCATGTAGAAAGAAAAATGATGCATTCGATACATACTCTCAAGCCAGGCAACCCAATGAATGTGGCTTTTGTCATACATACTTTTTTAGTGTTTCCATATACCTCTAAAAGAAAAACATCTACCTCATAGATACAACACTTTCCATTTCAATATCTTCAACCATGTGTATGCATAAATGGACGTATGGGTCATTGAAACTTGTAGGGAAATCCTTCTCAAATACACATTTATGAAATTTCCTTCTTCCATCTTGATATTTTACATTCATGGATCTCTTTGGAGGTTACTCACCTAATATATTAAAATAAAATTAGGATAAATATTAAATAAAAAAAATCAATATAATCTCTCTCTCTCTCTCTCTCTCTCTCTCACACACACACACACACACACACACACACACATTTCATACTACATGACTCGAAAATGGTGACAATAAACTTATGGCATTCCTTAAGTTAACAATAAGGCATGAATCCCTCCTAAGGTGTGATATCACATGAAACTAGATTATTGGAGTTCCGTAGTATATTGTTAACAAAATATATCTTCAATATTCTCACAAACATCTTATTTGGGATTATAGCAAGGAAGTTTGAGTTAAAGACACCAAGAAATTTACCCAAGGTCATGCATTTCTCCACAACCAATAGTAAATCATTAACAATCAATTCTATAAAACCTTAAAAAAATCAATGGGAAAACCCTCAAGTCTTTGGATATTTTCTCTATGTAAGGCCTTAATAATCATTTGCAATTCCTCCAAATAAAACTCTTTCATTAACACCATGTTTTGATCCCAAACAACAAAATTGGGGAAGAAGGAAACCATTTGAACTATCTATGCTATGTTGACTTGGGGAGGCACATTGAAAAGATTATTGAAGTGATTTGTACCAACATTAAGTATACCCCTAAAATTATGAACAAGATCCCATTGAGAATCCTTTATATTTCATATGGTGTTAGTGATTTTCCTCAATTTAGCACAGTTATAAAAAAAATATTGTATGTTTTTTTTATGAAAATAGGTATAACTTTTTATATAAAAAGGGGGAGGGAGGAGCCCCTCAAAGTACAAAACTTTCACAAAATACAAAAGCATCCCTTGTCTTGAGAATCCATAGCTTGACTGACTTCCAAACCAAAAACTACAAACTTTTATGTATATTATAATTCCTATTACTCCTCTATTGATACCTATATATTGTAATAAATTGATGAAGTAGAAAAACACAATGAAAGTACATTGACAGAAGTCATTTGTGGTTCCAGAAAACATGGTCCTCCTTCTTCACACTAGTTGGCGGGAGGTGGAGTTCTCAGTTGTTTAATGCTCATTCAATTCGATCTGCAAGTGGAGCAGGGAATATTCTAGGTGAGAAACACGAGTTTGTAGGACCTCATTCCGAGAATTAGCCACTTTTGCTTCTAGAGTTCGATTATGCAGGGCCTCTATTCTGAGATTTTGATGTTCCACTTGATTTCATAGAATTGTTATATGCGAAGTGGTGTCCCCCCTCTCTACCATACACTCTTATCCCTCTATCTCCTGCCACTGCTCTAAGTATCTATCCATAGAACTCCTATCATATCTTAGGATATAGACCCTCCTTATCAAGCTCATGTGATTGCATGTTAACCATTGCAGACCATGCAAGACACAACATTCTTTCTCCTTTCTCCATTCTTCATTCTCCATAAGTCCCGCACTATGAGGAACTATTGCACACAGCTGGTCTGCAAGTCGTCCACTTTGCTCTCTGCCTTTCTTCCGATCTAAGATTTTTTTCCCACTTACTCCTCTCTAGATTACCAGAATTTCCTCTGAACTACACATGTATAGTGAGGAATCTGCCTATTCTCTGGAGGAAACCCAATGCCAAATCCCCTATCTCTGCATAGCTTAAGAATTACATCGCCACCTTTGTGCATGATTACTAGAGTCATCAAGGCATGTCAGGGATAATGCGAAGGACCTTGGTTTCCCTTTCGATCTGTTATTCCACCTGACACCATCATGTTACTCTAAACGAGGTCATGTGATCTTCCTTGCACATTTAACACTCGCCTGGATCACCATGTGTAAATCCAATCCCTCCCACATGTCCTCCTCCTTTTTTAGTCATGTCATCATTGCATCGTGTGGTGTACATAGATCCACCACCCTCCTGGGTTTTCCATTTCCCATGCAACCATGGTTGATAACTTCATATTATTCCTCGGAAGAGGTTCCCCAAACCATCGTCGATGAGTTATTGGATCATTGTGATTTCCTTTAAATCATTGAGGTATTTGAGAATTCCTTCTGGCAGGGCTAATGCCAAGTTTTCCATGTTGATAGCTTCTTTGATTTTCTCCCGAAGGACATGGTAAAACTAGAAGTTACCTAGGGTATCCAGGATCTTCCTTATCCTTGAATAAATTCAACCCAAACTGATATCCATTGGTATCTCTTTGGAATTAAAAGCTTTGAAAATGATCCTTGAATCACCAATGATAATTTGATTTTTCATATCATTATCGACCAGAGTTTTCACAACGTGAAGCAGGGAAATAATTTATGCCATGTTTGTATATCTTCCTATCCCCCATGCAAATCTTGCTTTCAGCATACCTCTGGGATGATACAAGACACCCCCCCACACCTGCCACCCTCGTATTTCCTTGGGTTGATCCATCAAAAAAAAAGATGGGTCTTCCCTACTATTTCCTCCATTCCTCAAATTATGATTCTTTTAGTTTGATATCCCAATCCTACTTAACTTTGTTGATCGGGTACCTTAGAGTGTCCTGCTTTTTAAGTTTGGAGATTTTATCCAATTTGGATCCTATTGGGTTAAATTCAACCAATTTTGAATGACTGCCTCCTTTACCTAATAAGTTTCCTTCATCAAAGATAGAAATCTCTGAGCCACCTGTCTTGGAGTACTTTTAATGCCCTGGAAGATTGTATGGTTTTTCCAGCCAAATCTTCCAATAAATAAGTTTGGGAAAGGCCAACCATAACCATTTTAGGAGAGGGTTTCCTTTAAGAGAAACCCTCTCTTAAAACCCTTTCCCATGATTTGAAGAATGCTCCCAAATTTTGAGGAGGCATGTAGGCTTGATGTAATGGGCCCAAAGCTTCATGCCACACTTCTTTAGAGAACCGACATTCTATAAATAGATGTGTGATGGATTCTTATTTGTTTAAGTAAAGGGCACATCTAGATGGTCCTATTAAGCTTCTTCTTTTTAGGTTCTCCCCAATTAATATTTTTCCATGAGTTGTTGTCCAGTAGAAGAAATTAATTTTTGGAAGGGAATTATTCAACCAAACTCCATCCCAAATCGAGGAGTGGATAGATGAGGGTAGTCTTTGTAAGAGGGCTTGGTAACATTGTTTAAACAAATATCGTCCATCTTTCTTTCCCCATCCTCTAACATCCTAGGTTGTCTTTATCAGAGATTTTCCTTTTATCTCTTGAAACATAATGCTAAGTGCAAGTGAAAGTGGTATAGAGGTGATATTTTGGCCCATTCCTTCTAGGAGGCTTGGTCCCAAATACAAATATCCCCCATTTTTTCGATACCTGGGCTCTTCATCCATCTTTGAAGTTCATTCAATTTCAGAAGGGAACCGAGGGGGGGTTCATTAAGAATGAAATCTTCCCATAGGAGTATTCTTTTTCCATTACCCATAATCCAATATAATTGTTGCTAAAAAAACTCCCAAGCCTTCGTGCAGAGCTTCCAAATTTGGGTTCCTTTCCTAGCATGGGGAGGTTGGTCTAGGATACTTAGTCTATGTCCCCTTAAATACTTCATATGGAGCACTTACTTCACCCAATATCTCCCTTTAGAAACAATTTTCCACAAGAATTTGGCACCAAGTGTTAGATTATTTAATGCCATGTCTCTAAGTTGAAGCCCCCCTCTATTTACAGGGCTTTTGACTATGTTCTAGTTTATAAGGGGAATCCTTCCTTCATTCTGCTTTCCTCCTTTACATAGGAAGGATTTGATTTCCATTTTGGTATATTGGTGTACACTTGTCAGTTCCAGGAGGATTGAGTAAAGGAAGAGGGACATGGATGAAAACACTGATTTAATAAATGCCAGTATCCCTACAATGTTTAACCAAGCTGCCCCCCATTGAGTTGTTTTTTTTCATTATTTTCTCTAAATTTTCTTACCATATTTTGTCCCTGAATGGATTTCCCTTACAATTGGAACACCTAGATATTTAAAATTGTCCCACTTGATTTAACCTTGAAATCCCAGCTCCATAGAGATGCGTAGAAGGGACCTATGGTCCACACTCCACCCATAGATGCAACTCTTCCTGTTTTTTACTTTGTCCCATGAAACTTTGCAATGGGTGTGTAAAATTGACTTGAATCTTCTGGCCACGATCAGAGATCCTCCTCCTATAAGGAGGGTATCATCAACAAATTGATAACGATTGATGTCTTTCACCCTTTTTGCGATCTTTATCCATGTGATGTTGCCTTCCACTTTGGTAGCCTCTAGAAATCTATTAAGAGAATCCACCATAAGGATGTAAAGAAGAGGGGAGAGGGGGAATCCCTTCCAGAGACCCCTTGATGCTTGAAAGAATTTGGTGTCCCTTCAATTGACGAGAGGTGTTATCCATGGTTTCCCAATACAAGCTTTAATTCATGCTGTGAACTTCTTGCCAAAGCCATTTTTTTCCAATACTTTGAAGAGAAATTGGTGGTTCACTCTTTCGAACGCATTGGCCATATCCAACTTAATGATCATTCCCTTTTCTCTTCCTTTCCTGCTAGAGTGGAGTGCATCTTGAATGAGCACTATGTTATCAAGGATATTTCTTTTCTAGAGGAAGTGACCCTAGTTTGCTGATATGATAGAGGGAAGGACTTGTTCGAGACGAGAAGAAAGGATTTTTTCTGAAAATATTGTACAAGACATTATAGAAAGATATAGGATAAAACTACGCAAAGGAGGACAGTTTTGATTCCTTGAGGATGAGGGATAAAAAGGAGCATTTGATTGCTCCTCCCAACTGAGGTTTCCTTTGAGTGTAGTCCAACATTCTCTTTAGATTTTTTTGATAATATTCCAACATAGTCTGTAAAAGTAGATTAAGAATCCATCCAAGCAGGGGGATTTTTCGGCTCCATTGCCTAAATGACTACCTTTATTTTCTCTTTCGATATCTCTTTGGTTAGCCTTGAGTTGATATTAGCTATAATGAGAAGGGGAATGTGGAGTAAGGATTCTTATTGCGCTTCTTCCCTTTCTCCACCCTCTTCTTGGTACAACACCCTAAAGTAGTTGATTGTTGCCTCCTTGATTTCTTAATTTTTTTGAATAAAATTGCCTTGACTATCTTTTATTTCCTTCACATATTTATGGTGAAGCCTTATTTGGGTCTGCTTGTGGAAGAAATTGGTGTTTATGCCCTGCCTTCAACCAAAGGATTCTAGATTTTAATCTCCAATACTCCTCTTCCTCTAGAATATTTTTATGAAGGTCCCCTTGGAGCTTCTCTACTGCTCTTAAAACTGACTCTGCCACTTCTTTCTTCTTAATTGATTTTTGGATACTTTCCAGCTCTTTTGGGACTTTTTTCCTCTCAAGAGAGGGTTTGACCCCCGAGTTTTTTGCATGGGATTTTAGTTCCTTTTTAACCGACCTCATATTCTCTTCCCACACAAAGAAGGGGGAACCCAGAACCTATCGAGACTAGGCATTTCCGATTATTGCTTTAAACTTCACTTGTTGACCCCATGAGGAATGGAACCTGAAGGGGATAGAGCCCAATCTAGCTCTACCTTATTAAGAGATAAATTGGGTTGTGATATGAAACACTAGAAGTTAGGAAATGGGAGGACAATAGGAGGTTGGAAAGCAAAAGGCAACTCTGGATGAGGAACCTATCCAGCCTTATCACCACACACCTTGGCCCAACTCGCCTATTTTACCATGTACATGTTGTATTTCTTGGTTTTAAATCAATCAAGACCCATTTTTGGATTAGATCATGTGCTAGCTCCTTGAACAGATCCCTAACTATAGAATACCATCTTTTCTCATTCCTTGCTAGAGTGATATTTAAATCCCAAGCAAGTATTATGTTTGTTGGAAGGTCCTGATCTGGCCACTTAATTAGAGAATTCCAACAATATTTTTTTCAGAGTAACTAATAGGCATATAGATGTTAGGAATTGATACCTAGTGATTGGTCTGCACATGCTGAAGAGTGGATAATATCTAGTGCAAAGATTTCTTTGATAAGGTGAATCTAAGTTTTGTTTCATCCCATAAGGTAGATAGTCCTATTAAATCTGCTCGAGAACTAATCATTATACCTTCTCTTTGTTTTCAAATTTTTTGAGCATTACTAAGGAAGTATTTTTATTCCAATTTAATCTCTTGAATTAGTAGAATGGATGAATTTTATGCTCGAATGAGGTAGTTAACATCTTCTTCCTTCTTTTTGTTTCTCATCCCTCTACTATTCCAGGAGATGACTTGCATTATTTACTTCTTGTAGTATGGGGGACCCCTTTTGGCCCAAGGGGTTTCGGTATTCCTGTGTGCCTATTTCCTTTGCATGTTTTATTTATATATTTTTTGAGGATTGGCGGAGCCCCAAGGGATTTTTCCCTTTATGCTTCCTCTTCATATTTATCCCGTTATACCTTTCTTCCTTTTATGCTACTTGGCTCCGGATTTGAAGCTTTTGTTTTCAAGTCTTCCCTTTTCAATTGAGGATCTTCCATTGTTTCCACTATTGGATGACTTGGTTGATCATAGGTTGATGTCGTTATTTGAGGTTCTTCCCCAACTCTTTCCTCCCTTATCGAGGGATCTACATGCAAGATATCTTCCTCTTGATGAGAAAGATCAACATAGAGGTTATGGGAGAGGCCCTCCTCCAGGTTTTCTTTATTCCTCTATATTCCTACTTTTCCTAGGTTGGTTTGTTCCCTGTTTGCCTACGATTTCGCTACCCCTGCTTTGGTCCATTTCCTCTCTAAACCAGAGTTCATTTAGCTTGTTGATCCATATCTTCTTACTCAGGTTGATTTTTACTGCAGTTCTTCACGAAATAGTCATATTCTTGGCATATCTGGCATTTGAATGGGAGTTGCTCATAGTCCAGCTACTGAATATGTTCCCACTTATCTACCTTGATTTTTATCACCTTTGGGAGATCCACTTTGAGGTCTACCTATACACAGATCCTTGAGAAATAATACTGGTCGTTTGGGTTTGCTTGATCTATGTATTTGCTAAGAGTATTTCTTACATCCTTCATTGATTCATTATTCCAGCAGTGGATTGGGAGATGGGGAAGCTAAACCCAAATTGACACTATTGAAGGAATATATTGGGTTGTATTAAAGTCTGAATACCATGTATTTATATATATCCCTCTTATACCCATAAAGTACAAGCCATTTTGAAGATCAGATCTCGTTCTTCCTTTTCTGCAAAGTGAAACACAAAAAAAACTTTTCCCACAAAGAAGGTTCCCACCTCCCCTTTGATAAGGGGTTTCCAAATTTTTAAAATCCAAGAATCCATAGAGTTTGGGATCGGCCATAATCCTATAAACTTCCTTGCCAATCCTTTCTCAGATAATGATAGGGCGATTTTTCGAGGTCTTTCCAGAGGAAGAGAAACTTCTAGGATTGAATCCAGCTTCTTGACGAATTTCAACTGAGCCATCGAAGGATGCTACTTCCTTTGCTCCTCCACCATCCTGTGAAATGATTCCCCTTCCTGTGAGAATGAAGGGGGGATACCCCCCCCCGACACCATATCTCATGAATTGAATCCCTCTCCTCTAAACCCGAGCAGAGTTTACCACATCGTTCACTTTTAGAATACATGTTATTTTTATGTGTCTTGTATTGATGTATTTTGAAGACTATAAAAGTGTGATTATTTCCCTTAAAAAAATCTCATATTTTCATGCCCTTGTGCAATCCCTGTTGCTTTGGTTTTTGGCCTTCATTTATCTTCTTCCCACTCAAGAAGCTCTCTTTTAGTAACCTATTTTAGTTTGATATTCTCTATATCGTCCTCATGAAAATGCCACTAATTATATTTAAATATATTAGCTATATCCTCTTCCAAATTTCATATATACTCTTGTGAATTATTGATTTTTTCTGTATCAATAGTATTCCTTTAAATTCTCTTAAGGTTGCTACTTAACCAAAACATGTTTGAATCTGCCACTTGACTATCATATTGTTTCCATTCATTGAAAATCAATTCTTTGAAATATAGTCTTTGAAACAAAAGGAGTTGAAATTAAAAGAACCTAGAGGTTTTGGAGTAGGATCCTCAACTTGAAAAAAGATAAGAACACAGACATTAATCACTAGTATTGACCACCTAGCATTTCCCATAGAGGAAGTCATCTTCCTGTCGAATACCATTGATCGTGCTGACATCATCAATATGTTATTGTTATCCATTTTATCTACCAGGGACAACACATTGTCGTCATCATCAGAAGAGGAATAGGGTCCATCGCTAAGGCCAACCTCTATCATGGAAGATAACCATGATCCATTAAAAAATCCTTAGACATCATGAGACCTCTTCCATGTGTTGGGCCTCCTTGGGAGATATATTCCATGCAACCCCACGAATAGGTTGCATTCAACAAAACTTTCCCACACAAGTTGACAAACTTGGGATGCCACACTAACATGCAAACGTTCCACCATCTAATAAGTTTAACTGATTGCCGACACCAATAGTCTCTAATTAAAGTAGATGACACCACCATCCACTCTCTAGGTTGTCCCTTTCATTAAATACAATGTAGCATCTCATGTTTACATTGACCTAGGTGCACTATGTCTCTTGTCAATTTCCTACATTATCAATTCTCTTGTCATAATCTTTATTACACTTGGGTATTTGCATCATGTGTGTAGGATTATCACTAAGAAACAACCTCTCATTTTACAAGAATGGTGCATGGATTTCAATCACAAGTATATCATCTCGACCTGGCATATAGGAAACATATTCACTCTATTTACATTGCATTTACCCATTACTCCCGTTGATAACCATAGGGTCCTAATTCTCGATCATGACATGAAATCAATGTCGTCACCTAGAAGAGCATGTCCCTGCATGGGTACGTGCAACATTACAACCCATTCATTTTTTTGCACCCATGATGTCAAACCCTCCCAAGTCTAAGGAATTTGATCACTCACTAGTTTGTCAAAGCTGAAACCACGTATCATCGTCTTGCATTCTGATCATCTCATCCCTCAGATCCCTCTACACATGTTATTATTATGATTCATGAACAACCTCTCATCCCCCCATGAGAAATATACCATTTTCTTTCCTATTTGTATCATCACCCTTCGAGAAGACAACAATGGCCCCCCCACTCTCTGAAGACACCAATCCCAGTCAGTTGTTCCTGCAGGAACATTCTACATGGCATTGATTCATGGGGAACCCATCTTATCGCTTGCACAACATCATTGCATCATCATCAAAATGACTCCCTCACTCACTTAATACCATGATAATCCCACCCATACAAATTGGTTCCCCAAGCCACTCAAAAACGTGGGAACCACATATGTAATTCTTTATTACAAATCATTCCCCAATCCACATAAAATTGTGGGAACGCCATCACATTATTCTTTTTGGCAGTACTCCTTGGTCACCTTTGATTGATCTACTTGAGTCTACTTAACCTCAAGATTATCAGTTTTGTCATTCACCTTACCATAGTATTGTGTCTCTGATAAAGCCCTTCATCTATAATCTATTTCCCTCCATTACACATGGTATCATCACTTGAAGAATGTTGTCATCAGTTTCTCGCCCATGTTTACATAGATCAAGGGAATTCATGAGCCCTACACTTATCAACTATCCTGTGTTAGGTCCGTCAATGTACATGTCGATTACAAAATGATCTCGGTTTTTTAGATAAGGCCCTTGTCTTATCATTTGCTTCAGCTCTCATCGACATCAACTCACCCTATTTTGAGAGTTGTAGTGGTTATAGTTGTACCATGGTGTGCCTTCTCATCCATATAAGGGATCGCCTCGAGTTGAGTAGTGAGAGTCATTCGTGCTCCCTAACTTAGTGGTATTGCCTATGCTCAACACCAATAAGTATATCGCATCATGGGGAGTCATATGTTCCGATGGTAGAAGTGTTCACATTTATGATTCATGGTAGCAACACATTTAGTATAGTGAAGTTCATCCAACAACTTCACCATTATTCAGGTCCCCCACCCCTGTGGGATGTTTGTGGTCATCAACAGTTCTGCTTCTTCGGCACCAGTAACATCATTTCCAGGATTCATTTACTCATACAAGGATTGAAGTAACCTTCATACAAGGATTGAAGTAACCTTCATACTTGTAGCAGTAGTATCAAGAGTCGACCCCTCAACCACCTCTTATTGTAATATATTCTAGCATATTTTCATGAGCATAGTTATGCTTGCCTCATTTGTGTAAAACACCATATTTCTTTACAGCTTCAACGATCATAAAAAACAACCTTCCCCTATGGGAAGGTCCTTCCACCCAAAAGTGCTTGTAACTTATTAGAACATGGAGATAAAGAAACAATGATACATTTCAGCCCTACAGTACCTTCCAAACATCATACATTAAGGGGAATATGTTAACGCTTAAATCTCATACACATGCG
>NWUY0300071598.1:2874-15900 GCA_004151065.3 Larix sibirica
TTCAACCTCAACCACAACTAATTGATGGTCTTCTTGTAAACCCTCTAATGCAACATAGATCCTATAGATATCCTTACTACATCCCCAACAATAGTAGCCTCTTGTATGTTGTGAACATTCTTGGAACTTCCATTTCGATGTGGACAATTTCTGAGAAAATAATATTCTCCACATCCCCAAAACTAAAGGATCTCTCTTGGCTTATCTCTCATCATCTTAGTTGGCTTAGTCTCAACATGTGCTAGCTACCTTTGTTGAATTTTAAAATGAGGAGGCTTGAACCCTTTCTACCTTTGGTCAAAATTCTCCTTCTTCTTGTCCTTCCATGTCTTATGGAATTATGGCTTGATTTTATTTTAATCATAACAGTACGGATCCTTCCTTATTGTCTCATCTAGTGCTTCAGGTTATTCAAATTAAATTTTATCCTTGTATGACTAAGGTAATCCACTTCGAAAATGTTGTACTTTTACCTTATCATTTGCAATATACTTAACATATCTTAACATCTTTAATAATTTATTTGCATACTCATACATGGTCATTTTCCCCAACTTTAACTCATAGAATTCCTTGATTTTAATCATTATAGTACTTGTCAGAGAGATACTTTTGCTTAAAGTACTTCTTGAACTATTTCCAAACAATATTTATTTCATTGATCTTCTTAACTTGCCTAAGGTGATTCCACCAAATAGATGCTAGAATTCCATTTAAGTTGAATATGGCCACTCTTGCCTTCATGTTTCTAGATTAATCATGGACTTGGTATTTCCTCATCCCAAGAAGCAAAGCCTCAAATTATTGTCCAATTTTCATTTCACCATCAAAGATAGGGGTTTTACCTTTCAAATTTATCTATGTTTGTTGTCCCTGAAAGGATTATTTCTCTTATTCCCATAAGAATACGAGCTTGAATTTTTGATGGAATCCTTAAAGGTAGATGAATCACTATCAGAAATGTATGCCGGTGTATATGTCCTATCTATGGAAGTTATTCTTGTACTATAGGACCTATTTTGAGAACGTCTCTTGGAACTATTCCCACTCTTATCATCATTGTTTGATTTTTGCCCATGATGAATCCTCCTTTGTATGTCTTTTAGGATTTGAAGCATGGCTGCATTCAATTGGTTCTACTCTTCTTGGTATTTAATGGGCCTTTCATTATATGCTTAGCAACTTTGTAAACCCACTCATGGAATTCTCAGTCTCTACAAACTTGGGGTTGTCACTTGATTCATAGTGTTGTTGGCTCAACCAAGACCAAATCCTTTCTAATTGAACTATCTTAGATGTTGACCTTTAACTAGCTTCGATATGGAATTGTATCTAAAAAAATTGTTCATATAAGTATACTTGTTAATTGCATTATATCTTCAAAATAATATAAATTTCATTTTTCATGCATTTTGGAAACTACCCATATTAACATTTTTTGTCAAATCAAGGCTACTGACTCTTTTATATTCAATTTCTAGAAATATTTGAAGCACTTGTTCAAAAACTAATTGTGCACATTTGTTTTCCAAATTGTGCAAAAACTAGTTTTTAAATGATCATGACCGTGCCCAATTTTAAGCTTAGAGATAAAAGTTACAACACTCCAAAATTACCAATTTTGCCCAATTTATGCACTTTTCCTGTAGGTGCATTTAACCTTAGAGACCAAATTTTGTCCACCTACAGAAGAAAATCTAGGGAGAACTATATTTTTTTTTATGTATCAGGTGCTATTATAATTTATGATAGGGATTACTCAACAACTTTTATAGATCTCATGCTCCAATCAATTTCCTTAATTTTTTGAAATTGACTACTTTGTCCTTTTTACATTTATAGACTTGAAATATTCACTAAGACAATGTTGTTTAGATTGTTGAGGAGGTAAAATGTTGAGTAAATAAAAAAGATTAGTTTGGAATTCTTGGGTGAAATCCAAGAATACTTGATATATTCTTTGTGAACCTCCTCCATAACTATGTTACATGAGTATCTCTTTTAGATACCCTACGATCAAGGAAAATAATTGGTGGGAGATTGTCAATATTTGGATATAAATAACTTTGAGAGAAGAAATGTGTTGGGGTTTAGAAATATCTTAATGTTTGGATTTGACACTCCACTTATTATGAGGGATCACTTTTTAAGATAGAAAAGAGTGAGCTCTTGAATGAAATATATGAGTTAGAAATGATTATTTGTGTTAAAATAATCATAAAATATTATTATCGGGAAACTTGGTCAATATTATTAATAAGAATAAATTATTTAAAATAAAAGTATATATTATTAAGAAAATAAGTAAAATATTAAGGTAAATAAGTTAAATAAGTGATGAGATATGGTTGCAAGGCCAATCATTTTTGAATTCACATTATCCATCTTCTTCATCATTAAGTGATCCATAATTGAGGGGCTCATAGCCCACTAAACTCACCAACAAGGATATCTTTGAAACTCTAATTCATTCTCTATCCATTCATGAGTTGTGTATGATGCCCCCAAGACAGGTGTACAAATCACTAACCATCAAAGGGGCTCGTGGGACGGGTGTATCACTTTCTTGGCCTGTCCATGCAATGTGATGTGTGGGGTGTGAAAGGGGGAGATCATAAATCCTTGGACTCCTACCATCAATACAGAGCCTGCAATAAGGTACAACAGCTGGAACGGTGAAGGATCCCAAGGTCAGTGTTCTATACTTGCTCTCATGCGATCTTTCATGGCCACCCTGGCCAACTTTTATGATGATTTCAGAAGGTTTTCCAAACCCATGCAAAGGCCATGGCAGTTTCATGCCAGTGCATGCTTTTTCTCGTCGGGGTGATTGAGGAGAGCCTTCCAGGTATTGCAAGGAATTTCACAGGGAGGCCGTTGGTATACAAGATTATACTGAGGGAGATTGAGGCTGTAAGTGGGGCTCTCCTTCAGGAGGTGAGCAACATGGTTCACACCAAGACAACCACTAGGCACACAGCCAATGGGCCCAAGCATTCGCATAGGTCTCCTGATATAAGGGAGATGGGTAGGGTGCAAGGTTTCTTTGATAAGGAGCTCCCTCCTACGGAAAAGGCTAGGCTGGAACACCTGGAGCGAAGGATGCAGAGAAGAACCAGGGATCCGAAGGTGGGTATGTTGGTTGAGAGATTTGGTGGGTTGGAGGAGGAATCGAGCTCTTCCCGCACTTGGGAGAATAGCCATACTAAAAATTTGATGGTATTATAGACTGTCAAATCCCTTATAAGCATGGAAATGGAGGATTGTGTCCAAGGGAATATGGTGGATGATCAGCACAGGGTCTCTCTATCTAGGAGAATTGCGACTTTGGAAGACGAGATGAAAAGGATGGCAAGGGAGAAACGACATGAATTGGATCGAATACATGAGAATATGGATGCCCTCGCTTGTGCTCTGATGAGAGAATTTCAGTCAACCCCAGCCCAACAAGTAGGCCGACACTGAGTTAGTGTTTCGATGTTGCCCGTATGATGTTAAGCAAGCTATCAATCCTGAAAGTTCAGGTGTTGGTACTTCACACTATGTTTTGATTTATGATGATCGTGGACTATTATAGGAATCAAGAAAATTTTGAAAATCCATGGTGCTACATAGAAAATCTAAATGCTTTCAACAACCAAAATTTTGCGGTCATCACCCCCGGCTTGTGGGGGAACCAAACTCAAACACTGTTAGAATGATAGATTTGGGGCTTAGTCTGTTATCAAAATGGTTTTCTTATCACCAGAGGGGGGTTCTTTTCTTAAGTAGCTTCAGGTCTACAACTTCTTCATGATAAGGACATTGCCGATATGGTCATGTAAATTTTTTGGGTTTCTTGAATTAATAGAATTTAACAAACTTTACAAAAAAAAGGAGTTGTGTATGATGCCAAAATGTTTGTATTCAACTACCAGTAGTTAATTATGCACAAAAAAATATTTTCTTAATTTATGAGTTGTTTAATATGCACCCCATAACCAGAAGAGTGTGTCTAGCATACATTAAAACCCCCTAGTAACCACAAAACGCCCAGGCATCTATAATTCCTCTGATACAATGATAAAAATGCCCCCAAGGTCTGTAAAATCATCCCAACAATGATGAAAAAACCCAATGACTGTAAATTCGTCCCAACAATGGTGAAAACGCCCCCAATGATTGTAAATTCGTCCCATCAATGGTGAAAAATCCCCAAGCACTTTAAATTCATCCCAACAATGGTGAAAATGCCCCTAGTGACTGTAAATTCATCCCAACAATGGTTAAAACACCCCCAATGACTGTAAATTCATCCTAGTAATGGTTAAAATGCCCCCAATGATAGTAAATTTGTCCCAGCAATGGTTAAAATGCTCCAAGGACTATAAATTTGTCCCAGGAATAATGAAAACGTAGTGAGGTTCTTATAACAGTAAAAAAACATTTATGTCTCTCCTCTATGAGAAAAACCAATCCAAAACTCAAGTTATCAATTCCTACAAGATAACAATAACTAATTTAGGAGAGCCATTGATCTCTACTTTTCCCCAGAAAATCAATGGTGAGATTTACAGAGCTGTTGGAGGGCTATGAGAATGAGAAAATTCATAATATGAGAAAGAAAAACCATTACTACCGCATTTACTTCTCATGGGAAAAATATTTCCATTACTAGAGCTATTTAGTCATGACGACAGCCATTAAAACTCAAACAAATCATTTGTAGACATTCACAAACCAAATTCACAAAAACAAAAACAAGGAAATGAGCCAATCATTCACAGGAAGACATTATTTACCTTGGAAACCCAAATGGGAANTAAATTCGTCCCAACAATGGTGAAAACGCCCCAAGGACTTGTAAATTCGTCCCAACAATAATGAAAACGTAGTGAAGTTCTTATAACAGTAAAAAAACGTTTTTCTCTCTCCTCTATGAGAAAAACCAGTCCAAAACTCAAGTTAGCAACTCCTACAGGATAGCAACGCTAGTTTAGGAGAGCCATTGATCTCTAATGTCCCCAGACAATCAATGGTGAGATTTACAGAGCTTGTTGGAGGGCTTGAGGAATGAGAAAATTCATAATATGAGAAAGAAAAACCATTACTACAACATTTACTTCTCATGGGAAATTTTCCTTACTAGAGATATTTAGTCATGAGAGCTATTAGTCATGACGACACCATTAAAATCAAACAAATCATTTCTAGACATTCACAAACCAAATTCACAAAACAACAACAAGGAAATGAGCCAATCATTCATAGGAAGACATTATTTACCCTAGAAACCCAAATGGGAAAACCAACATTCAATTGGCCTCAACCAAGCTCTTTTATTTTGGCAATGTACAGGTTACAGGATCTCGAGTGCTAAGGTAGAACTTTTCATCAACATTTGGGAAACATTTATTTCACTCTCAGCCAAAGAACCCCTCTCACATTGTGGGGGAATCACTTTATACAAATGGATGATCTTGGGATAGTTGGAAAGTCAAGCATCCTCGACCCCTCAACTTATCCCAAGAGCGTTGAGCTTATTTGTCTTTATTATACATTTGAGAAATGAGACCATAGTCTCATCTTTTATTTTATTTTATTTTTCCATACATGCTTTATCTTTCTATTTTCAAATGCAATTTATGCTTGGCTGAATTCTCTTTTGTTTGCCTCTTTATTTTCAACTTAGATACATGGTGGAAGTCCCTTCATGTTGGCATGTGGTCCTTCATGTCGACATGTAGTCTCCAAAATCCTTTCATTGCTTAGTACCTAGTGCCAATCCTCACTGAGCCTATGTTGAAGCCAATTGTCTTGTGCATATCCGTTTTGGATCAAACCTCCCCATTGGGAGGATTTTGGTCGCCAAAAGCTTCCAAGGATAGGTGAGGAAACTTAGTTGCAATTTGGTTCCTCTCATACCACTTTGCCTTCCTTGGAGTATGTCCTTTGAGACCAATTTGCAATATATCTTACCATCCTCTATGAGACTCTTGTTCTTTGCGCTGGAAAACTATGTCCTCTTCTAATTCTTCAAGTGCAGGTTGTGCCAAGTCTTCAACAGTGGGAAGCATTTGTTCCTCACCTTCTCCATCCAGTATGGAGGGCTCAAACAACTTCAGATATTCTACATTCACCTTAGAACTCATCTACATATACAAAGGGAGCTTCAATCTAAATGCATTCTCATTTACTTGTTCAATGATGTCAAATGGTCCATATCGGAGGGGCTTTAGTTTCTTTAATGCTCCTTGAAGTCTCTCCTTGTGGAGAAACAATAATACCTTGCCTCCAATACGAAACTTGTGATATTCTCTATGTTGTTCACGTCTTGCCTTGTATTGTTGCTGGCTCTTCTCAAGATACTCTTGTATGTTTAGATGTATTTGCCTGATCTTATCCACAAATGTGATTTCCTTTTTTTCATCTCCTTGAAGCTTTTCCTTTTCCTTCTATTTCCCTTATGCAATTTCCAATGGTGAAGGAGGTAAGTAACTAAAACAAGTCTCGAAAAGAAATTTTTTGGTGGATGAGTGAAGTGCTATGTTGTAAGAATGTTTAATGTAGACAAGTTGTTCATCCCATGTCTTTGGATGCTTTCTACTGTACACCCTCAACAAATGTACTGGTGTTCACTTGAAAACCTCTGACTGACTGTGAGTATGAGGATGGAAAGCAGTGGAGTGTTCCTTAGCTTGGTATCCATTCTCTCCCAAATTGTTGTCCAAAACTTCCCCAAAAACCTGTTATCTCAATCTGATATGATGGATCTAGGC
Organism: Larix sibirica; assembly: GCA_004151065.3. Taxonomy (NCBI): domain Eukaryota; kingdom Viridiplantae; phylum Streptophyta; class Pinopsida; order Pinales; family Pinaceae; genus Larix; species Larix sibirica. The sequence continues at coordinate 9,633 of NWUY0300071598.1, forward strand.
AATCCAAAGTGTACCCACACATTGCTAAAGGAAAAATCAGCTGCCTCCCATTTGGATATGGTCTTCTTACATGCAATAAGCACACACATCTTACTGAAGCAGTCTAACACAACAAAAATATACTCATGGCCTCTACGAGACATAAGAATACCTCCCACAAAGTCCATGGAGATGCTCTCACAAGGTCTGCTTGGTACTGGTAGTGCCATGCAAATCCTAAGCTTTCTGTTACTTGGCTTGTTGGTGTTGCACAAAACACAACCTCTTACAAACTTCACCATCTTCTCTTGCATCTTTGGCCAGTACATAAACCTTTGTATATTTTCCACCATCTTCGTCACTCCAAAAATGTCCAACAATCTTGGAAGTGTGGGCTTCCCTCAACAATTGAATCCTTCTATCCTGTGGTATTCACAACTTGTCCAATTTGTATAACAACCCATCCTTGAGGTGTTATTCATTCCCTTCCATGGCATTGGTTGTCTTCTCCCTCAGCTTCTTCTACACTCCTCCGAAGTCTCCATCTGCCTCATAGTCCTCACTCAGAAGGTCATGAATGAAGGGATCAAGATGCATTAGTATACCTATTGTTGTAATATTCTTTAGTGGTGGTCTAGAAAGCATGTATGCTAGCTTGTTTACAACTCCCTTCTTATATTTGATTAGTAAATTGAACTGCTACAAAAATCCTAACCACTTATAATGTCTCACTTGTTGCATCTTGCTTTGAATTTGCAGGTACTGTAGCGGTTTATGATCAGTGTGGATGATTGTCTCTTTCCCAAGGAGATAATGCTTCCATTTCTTCACTGCTTGGACAATGGAAAAAACATCCTTATCATATGTGGGGTAATCAAGTACTACTCCATGAAACAACTCGAAATGGTGGAAAACTGGCCTTCCTCCTTGCAACAACATTGCTCCCAATGCATATCCATTGGCATCCATTTATAATTCAAATAGATGTTGCAAGTTTGGCATAACTAAAACTGGAGCATTGCTAATGCTTCTCTTCAAGTTGTAAAACGCTCTCTGTCATGGCATGCCCCAATGAAAACTTTTCCATTTTTCAATCATGGCATGTAATGGTGCTGCAACCATTGAGAAATTGGCAATGAATTTCCTTAAGTATTCTATTCCCCCCATGAAACTTCTCACCTATGTTGAGTTGGTAGGTGTAGGCCACGAATGTATTGATACAATCTTATATGTATCTACCCTTATCTCTCCTCCACCAATCTTGTGTCCAAGATAAATCAAGAACTCCTTTCCAAACTCACATTTTTTAAAATTTGCAATCAACTAGTTCTTCACTAAGGTCTCCAATACCTGCGTCACATGGGAGAGGTTCTCTTGCCAAGTTTTACTGAATATTAATATGTCATTTAAATATACTATTACAAAGGAATCAATAAACGGTCGTAGGGGCATTACACAAACTGAAATGTATCACTAACCATTTGTACAAACCTTTCTTGGTCTTGAACGTTGTCTTCCACACGTATTATACTTTAATTTGCTCTTGATGGTAACCTAACTTGAGGTCCATCTTGGTGAAGAACTTGACCTGCTGCAATTGGTCCAATAGGTCATCAATCCTTGGAAAAGGATAGCTATTCTTGATGGTGATTTGTTTTAGAGCATGGTAATCAATACACATTCTCTAGCTCTCGTCCTTCTTTGGCACCATGATGATAGGTGAGCTACATGGTGATGTACTCTGCTGGATGACCCCTTGCTCAACAACTGCTGCAATTTTTTCTTCACCTCAATTGCTTCAATGATGGACTGCCTATATAGTCCAATGTCTAACAACAACTAAATCTTGTCCTCAAACTCACACTTGGGTGGAAACCCCTGAGGTTCTCAGAACACTTCCTTGTAGGATTCAATTAGTTATTGTATTTTCTAGCATTGTTTGCCACTACATCCTTCCAAGCATGTCGTCATCTTCAACTCACTACCTGCCCATTGTTGCTTACCTTCTTACAAGAACAGCAAGAAAAATTTCTTTGTGCTGCCAATGATTGTCTTGGCCTGATGAGCACTGATTAGAGAAAGTTTTTCTTGGTTCTTCTGTGATTTGATGGAATATGCTTTCCCATATTTGACAAGCCTATATTGGTTGTCTCTCCTCCTGAATATATCATCTCTCACGTACAAGTATGGACTTCCCAAGATGACTACACACACATCTACTACTACCTCATCCACAAAGTTCCGATTGATGGAAAACTTAAGCTTGCATTGCCTAGTCACTCTTAAATCCATGTCTTGCCTTACCCATCGCAAGGGGTATGGATGTGGATGGTTTGTGGTCTCTAGGACAAGCTTCTCAACCAGCTAGGAAGAAATCAGATTGGATTGTGATCTGACCCTCTAGGGTCAAAGAGGTAATCTATCTTGTTATGTTTCACATGAATCTTAATGCAAAAAAATATGTCATATCCTTCTCCTCTTTGTGGCTGCAACCCACTAACATTGCTTCCTTCTGAAGTGTAGTGCAACTAACCTTCCCTTCCAAGTCTGAGGTGTTTTCCACCCTCTCTTTAGCATCTATTGCAATCAATGACTTCTTATTTTTCTTCCCTTTGAAATACTTGGTATGTTTCTCTTGGTTTAATTTCCAATAGTCTCCCTTAGTGTGCCCATGATATTTATCACAACCTTTGCAATGCTTACTGGAAGGTTTTTCCTCTTGAGTTACCGCCACAACTTTCTTTCCATTAGGCTTCTTCTTATATTTCCCTTTCCTTGGCTCATTTGGGTCTGATTGCGGGTTTGCATTGGAATGATGCATGTACTTGTCTCCTTCAAGATATTGCACTTGAACACTTGCCTCATCAATAGTCTTAGGCTTGAACAACATCAAATTTTGTCAAATGTGGGGTAACAAGGTGCCCAAGTACTTAATCAACATGTCTGGATTATTAGGGGATACTCCAAGTTGTATGTCTCACTTCCTAAACTATGTAGTAAACTCTTGCACTGATTGTCCTTTCCTCTACCTAAAGTAATGCCATATGATTTGGTGTCTCTCCTCATATCCAATTGGGTAGAAATATGCCTTGATCTTGATTTTGAACACTTCCCAATTGATCACTGGTTGCTCATTCTCTAATGCCCTACCTATTGTATCGCTCTCCCACCATGCCAAAGAGTGGCCTTCTAGTTTCAACCGAGCAAATGTAATCTTATGTTTCCTGGTGACTTCATGTACACTGAAGTACACTTCCATATGCTGCAACCATTGGTTCAGTTTGATGACATCTATGTCATTTGCATAAGGTTTTATGTCCACTTTGGCCTCCACATGGAAAGGTACCTGCATTCTACTATAGATGCATTCTCCTGTCTCTTCCTCTATCTTCTGCTCATAATCACACTCTCTTTCTTCCCTCTTTGGTTCCCCTGTAGCCACCTTGTGTTCCGAGGTTGAATACGGGCTTATGGTTGTTATCAATCATTCCATCATAGTTGTGAGAGTGGCCATACCTTCTTCCAGTCGTTGCAACCTAGCCCTTGGGTCTTCTTCTTCATTCTCTTCATGACGATCTCCTTCCATTTTTGGTGCTCTACTTCTATGCAATTCTGGAAATGGTTCTTCTCCACTTCTCTTATAATCGTTGTGGGTATTTTCCATACAAGTCTCAACAGTTCTATTCGAACACAAGATCTGATACCATATGATCTGTAATTGAGGGGCTCATAGCCCACTAAACTCACCAACAGGGATAGTTTTGAAACTCTAATTCATTCTCTGTCTATTCATGGGTTGTGTATGATTCCAAAACATTTTTATTCATATACCAGCAGTTAATTATGCACATAAGACATTTTCTTCATTTCTGAGTTGTTTAATATGCACCCCATAACAAGAAGAGTGTGTCTGGCATGAATTAAAATCCCCCAGTAACCACAAAAATGCCCAGGCATCTATAATTCCTCTTATTCAATGATAAAAACACCCCCAAGTACTATAAGATCATTCCAACAATGATGAAAATGAATGAATGACTGTAAATTCATCCCAACAATGGTGAAAACAACCCCCAATGACCGTAAATTCATCCCAGCAATGGTAAAAATGACCCTAATGACTGTAAAATTGTCCCAACAATGGTTAAAATGCCCCCAATGACTGTAAATTCATCCCATCAATGGTTAAAACGCCCCCAATGACTGTAAATTCGTCTGGGCAATGGTAAAAACGCCCCAAGGATTGTAAATTTGTCCCAACAATAATGAAAACGTAGTGGAGTTCTTATAACAGTAAAAAAATGTTTTTTCTCTCTCCTCCATGATAAAAACCAGTCCAAAAATCAAGCTAACAACTCCTACAGGATAACAACAACTAGGTTAGGAGAGCCATTTATCTCTAATTCGCCCCAAACAATCAATGGTGAGATTTACAGAGCTATTGGAGGGTTGTGAGAATCAAAAAATTCATAATATGAGAAAGAAAAACCATTACTATAACATTTACTTCTCATGGGAAAAATATTTCCATTACTAGAGCTATTTAGTCATGACACCAGCCATTAAAACTCAAACAAATCATTTGCATACATTCACAAACCAAATTCACAGAAACAACTAGGAAATGAGCCAATCATTCACATGAAGACATTATTTACCCTGGAAACCCAAATGGGAAAACCAACATTCAATTGGTCTCAGTTAATCTCTTTTATTTTGGCTATGTATAGGTTACAGGCTCTCTGGTGCTCAGGTAGAACTTTTCATCAGCATTTGGGTTGCATTTCTTTCAATCTCAGCCAAAGAACCCCTCTCTCATTGTGGGGGAATCACTTTATAGAAATGGTTGAGCTTGGGATAGTTGGAAAGCCAAGTGTCCTCGACGCCTCAACTTCTTCGAAGCTCGTTGAGCTTATTTGTCTTTATTGTACATTTGAGAAATGAGACCATAGTTTCATCTTTTATTTTTCCATACATGATTTATTTTTCTATTTTTAATACAATTTATACATTGTTGAATTCTCTTGCATTTGCCTCTTTATTTTCTACTTAGATACATGGTGGAAACCCCTTCATGTTGGCATGTGGCCCTTCACATCAACATATAGTCTCCACAATCCTTTCATTGCCTAGTGCCTGGTGCCAATCCTCATTGAGCCTATGTTGAAGCCAATTGTCTTGTGTATATCCGTTTCAGATCATTAAGTTAGTCTATTTACTCATCATAAACTCACCCCTCCTTTTCTTTTCTCTTCTCTTATAGTTTTTGGTAATATTTAATCGATAATTTAAATATTTTTCTTATTAAATTCAATTTATATCCTCATTTCATCTTTTCCTTCTTTTATAACCTCCTTTTATTTAAATTCATTGATATATTTTCTATCTTATGGTTTTATTAATATTTAATCCCCAATTTTAATTGCTTTTTCCTACAATTCAATTTATATCCTCATTTCATATTTTCCTTCTTTTATAACCGTCTTTGTTTAAATTTATTAATATATTTTATAATTTAGATGAGTAATCTCCTCCCTATTTATTTATAATTATTTTGGTTAGGTTCACCTTATATAAGTCTCTTCGACCCTTCTTCAAATTACTTTACATCTTCTTAAAATTAAAGAGATTACGTGAAAAAATGAAATAAACTTATGCTTAAATATACATCATTGACCATCCACTAAGTGGATCTATTTGGTCTTTTGAACATCAAACATAATTGTGACACACCATCAATCAAACAAGAAAAGATCATTATAAAATTGCCTAAGGAGTCACCCAAAATAAAAATAAAGCAGGAGTATGAAAATATTCACAGGATTGGTTACCTTGACTTCTTGTACACGCCACTAACTTGGAGCCAATTGCAAACCCACGCAAGCCTACCTTTGATAGAGCTGCATTAACTTATCTCTTCTAATATAATTGATATCTAATATAATTTATTCTATTAATCATTTGTTTATGTCAAACTATTATCTAAGAATTTATACATTTTTCGAACCTTTCGCTCATAACATTTTATAATTATAATGTTTTCAATTCGCTCCTCATCTCATCTTAATTAACTTATTTGACCTTTTTTTTCTTTTGTTTAATAATAGGTTTTTATTTTTTTTTAATAGTTTGACCATATTTTGAGTAAAAATTGAACAAGTTTAATCACTAATGATTATCTCAGATTTTGAGCTTCCTTGAGTGGATCAACAAGATTAACCTGAGTGTAACAAGTGTACAATTCAGATTCATTTCATAGTCGTATCTTGTTATGCTCAAATGCATCTTG
>NWUY0300071614.1:0-14069 GCA_004151065.3 Larix sibirica
TTGATGCCTGTAATGTTTATGCTTGTGTATTTGCATGCTAGATGTGTGTGGATAGATTTTAATTCCGTTGTGCATGTTTATTTAATTTTTTGCACACATTTTATATGTTAAAATTCATATTATGGATTTGGGGCAAAATTCGAGATCCCAAATTTAGTTAATGTACCCTCTCGATGGTCAGATTGGGTGAAGGGGATGTTACAACAAGGATCAATTTTGAGTATAAACTAATGCCACAGATCGGTAGAATAGGTGGTGTAAACCATACTTGGAATGAAAAAATCATATTCATATTTGAAGAATGATTTCTCCTTAGTGAAATGTCTACTCTGATGGTGGAGATATACTGCATCAGTTACCTCAGAGATATGCTTGTGGTAACTGTGAGAGTCTTAATTTCCACTCACCTCAAGGGATACGAGACCAAACACTTTAGTGGAATGAGCTTCTCTGCAATACAAATATGTCGTCCTTCTGGTTGTCCACAGGGAATTCTAAACCTTGGGAGCATGAATCTCAATGGACTCAACCTTCAAATAACTAACAGATTCATCCCATCAAGAAGGCGTGTGGGTTATAGATATTTGATGGGGAATTCCATCCAACCCATGCCTTCATTTGTGGACAAATTATTGTACATAAAACCTAATAATATTGATTCCAAAGAAAAACAATCCCACTGTCAAGACCTCAACCATATTCCATCCAAGGAAGAAGGCACATATCAAGAGAAGCATAAAGATGGTGATGAGATATTTGAGAAGAAGAAGAAGAAGGGGGAGCATGTTGGATGTTGTCTTTTCCTCTAGGACCCAAAATTGAAAAGGAATGAGGCTGCAAAAATACATCTTATCCATCTCGCAGTATCCTATGTGCCATGGAAGAACAAGATCCTTCTCTACCATATGCCAAACCGATTGCTGCAACTCATGGGTATTATTATCATCAATAATATTATTGTGCAAGAAGAGGTTGATTCTTGAATACAAGTGCCTTCAATTTCTAGATGATTCATGAAGTCCTTGTTGATTTATATTTATAGCATGTATAAATATTTTGAAAATCACTGGTCACTATGCATGATAAAACAAAATGTTGGTTTATGCAAAATTTTGGATAGATATATACTTGTCTGAAATGAGAAAATTCAGTGCCTTCAATTTGCTAGTTTGATATATATTTGTTTATGGGTATGATCACCCAATTTTTCCTTTGATCTTAGACGTTATGTACTTCATGAATCCAATCAATTTTCAAAGAGACATTATGTTTCCCTAATCTTGCAGTACATATCAAGCCATGAGGATGAAAACAAAAAGAGATAATAATCAGTTGATACAAGTGAGTATTCTTTAGAAATATTCTGAATACTTCTTTCTAGATTACTTGAATAACATTCTTTAGAAATCAAGACAATATTGGAAAGAAGGTTATAATACAAACCTTTTAGATGAAGTTATAGTGCAAATTTTTATAGTTAGAAAATAACTCAACTGTAATTATTTGTTTTGTTTGTGTACATCTAAGAGTCTACAAAATGGGTGGAACAATGGAGTTTTGAAATGAAAAATAGAGCAATGGTGCTTTAAAATTAACAACAAATGGGTTTCGATCCAAAACAGGTAGCCAAAAGACTCAAGGCTCAGCCTATTCCATTTTATTTATTGGATTATTTATACATGCATAAGTCTCTACAAAATTACTAACCAACTTAATCAACTAGATCAAAATTGACCTGTGTAAAAAATCACTAACCAACTTTATTCACTAGAAAGTAGAATCTTGATCAGAATTGATCTATGGCATTGGAAAAAAAGTAGAAGATTGACATGTTTTGCTACTTACATATTTGCTTAATCAAATTCTCTCCCACTTCAGAGCAAATTCATTACAAAACCACATAAAAAATTATGAACTTGGAAAAACTACAAAACCTAGAGCAGTCCATTGAATTAAGACATTCAAATATTATTTTCCCTATACTATTGGAGAATCCATATGCAAGAGATATTGGAATTGATGGAGATAAGAAGGAATGTGGAAAATCTGAAACTAAACAACAATGAAGTATAAGTCACTAAATAATTTGAATACACCACACATTGATCGAGTGGTTGGTAAAGGAAAACTTTTAATAGAGCAAAAATAGGTGTACAAGGCAGCTTTCAACAAATAGAGTATACCGTTTAAGATCTAAAAAGAACCATTGTTTTCAATATTGAAGGTATGGTAACATCATAACAACATTAAACTTGCATCATAAAATGAAATGAATTTTTTTATTAATAATACGGTAATAAACTTGCATAATAGCATGAAGGAATATAAAATGAACCTAGGAAAAATGATGAGATTAAATTAATATGGCTATAAAGGAAAAGTAGCTTGTATTTGGATTTGGTAAGAATATATATACTTTGAGTTTGGAAACATACAAGGCATCTTGATCTCCAATGCATGTTCAATTCTTAGCTCTCTATTATACAACTGCCATTACTGAATTATGGGCCTACAAATCACACAAATACTTAAGTGCATTATTTACAAATAGTGAACATTACTGTAATACTAATGACTAATCACCTTTCTTATTGATCACATTGTCCAACACACCATACACACACATATATACATGCCTTAAGGTGATATCCTCAAGGTGGCTCATTGTAGTTTTACAAAATGTACACCATACACACACACATATACATGCCTTAAGTTGATATCCTCAAGGTGTCGCATTGTAGTTTTACAAAATGTGTGTGTGTGTGTAAACATAACATACATGTATTATAAAACATGTGCACATTCCGTTTACACTTAACACTGCTTCAAATGAAGTAATAACTAGGTATGGCACAAGTGAGTAGTAAATGTGAATTAGGGACTAAATTATCCTTTAAATTATCATAGGATATCCACATCGTCATAAACAAACATAGAGGTCATGTAAAGGGAATATTTTTCCCATGAGTATAATATCAAAATGCCATTATGAGGTTTTGTGCACCATGAATAGGTTTTAGGGATACGTTCATAGTCGGAGGAGGAACATTAGTATATTAGGGTAAAAAAAATATTTTATAGCTCAAAGGCCATGCATAGGGTTCCAAACCATAGTGTATGCTCTTTAAAGGAAATCATTTTCCATGAGTATAATATGGGTGTCATTAAGAGGATCTGTGCACCATTGATCGGCCTTGGGATCATGTCCATGGATAACAAAGCATTTTTCTAAGGGTATACTGGGGATGTCCCAGGAAGAAATGCAACAGAGATGGCCCAGTATGAAGGCTTATAATCCTATGAAAGTATTATCCTATCCTCAAACTGTTTGATGTGGCTAACTCTGATGGATATTAGGACTCCGTTGGCACTCTAAGAGTAGCCAAGTGGAAATTCTTCCCTAATGAAAGACCTAAAATTCAATTGCAAGTTAATTAAATAAAAAAGAAGACAAATAAAAATCTAATCTATTTAAACCTAATTACTGAAAGAAGAAACTTGGTTATGAATCCTCAGAATAATCAGAACAAAGAATTTAAGTACTTATCAACCTAATCAATGACAATTTAAATTAGATCTAATAATACCTTATTTGATAAAAGACAACACAATTAAAACTAACTTTGTTCTCATTCAAAGATTTAGATTAGATGGCTATTCTGTAACTGATATGTTAATTGAAAAATTAACATTTAGAATAGATAATTCTGCAGTTGCAAAAATAATGAATAAAATTATATCAATGTGTTCTTTAGATTGCATATGCCTTTCTTCAACTTGTGTGATCAGAAGGTTAGGTGGAAGAGCACTTTCTATCTGATCTAGAATGGGAAAATCCAATAATCCTAATAGATTATCATAAGCAAACCATTGTTTCCTACAAGGTTTATGTCCTTCTTCAATGGTGGTATCAACCATATCACAAACATTTTCCCAAGACTGCAGAGAGATTCTCATTCTTCTTATCATGATATTGTCCAAAATAGGAACTCCTTCAGGCCTGTCCTTAATATACTATGCCATTCAATAACATCTTCAAAATCCCTTGTGGCATCATTCCTTCGTTGATTGCGATCACATAGAATATCAGAAAAATATTCAAAGGAATTGAAAACATCTTGAATTTCATTCAACCCTTCAAATAATTCAACTATGAGCCTTTTGTAATCGTCATTTATTCTAAAAACAAATTCTTTAAATTCATCCTTAGAAAAATTTGAAAATGAGGAAGTAGCAGATATTGATTGGGACAATTTCAGCTATTTCTCAAGAGCTTCCAACCTTTCAACATGCTATGTATTATACCCTTGGGCTTCATGAAGTTTCTCTTTCAAATATTCATTCTCTGAATCTAGTTTTTGAATTTGAGATTCATATTTGTCCTTCAATTCCTGCAATTGAAATTGATACTATTGATCCAATTCAATCTACTTCTTATGAAGATCTTGTAATTCATTTTCCTTCATTTCAATTTCCTTGTTGAGTGTAGTGACAGAGTCAAATTTGGCACCAAAAAATGCTCCCATGGCAGCGAATGTCTCCAAATAATCATTTTTAACATTTGCGGAGGCTCTCTTCCATATAATCTAGTTAGGAACAGTACCTTGGACTGATGTTCCTTCTCTGGATCTTTTAGAACCTCTCTTCACTACTGCCTTTTTAGACTTGCTCCAAAAATATTCACCCAGGAAAACTACTTCATCTTCACCAAAGTCTTCCATTATTTCAGAAGTGGATGAAAATACTTATGAAATAGTGACCAAAGGCATAGCTTGTGAGACGATAGGGGTAGGGATAGGCATACTCAGCTGAGATGAGGAGGTAGTAGTTGTTGAAGTGGCTGAGGCTGTTAGAGGAGAAATGGAGATTATGGGTGAAATGATAGGATCTGTAGATACATAATAAATTTGCATTTCTTCTGAGTTCAAGGGTGTTTCCATAAAAATAGTGGGTTGAGCAGATGAAGATATAGGAGGGGTAACAGAAGTGGAATATGGTACAGATGGTAAAATGGTGGGAATATTGATAAGTAGAGAGGATGTTGTAGTAAGGGTCGTATTAATATCAAGAAGGGCAATCTCTGAAGGATAATCCTCTATCAATGGATTTTCAACTGAGTTAAAAATAATTTAAGTAATTGAGGTGGTCAATATTAGGTCAGAAGAAGTAGGAAAGGGTACTGATAGGTTGGTGAGTGATAACTCATCATCAAGTTCACTATCATAAACTTGCCTTAATTCAACCCCTGCTACTGATACTTTTGTTTTATGCTTCTTTGTTGGAGGTGTTGTAACAGTAGCTTTGGTTTCAAGAGAAGAGATCATCAAAGCTAAACTTTTCTTCATATCCTCAGCTGATTTGATCAAATCATTAAGATTTTCAACAGGTTGAGGCTGTGGAGGATTCTCAATTGGAGTTTTTCCCTTCTTATCCTCATGTTGATAAGTTAAGATAAAAGGAATCTTAACGTGCTTTTTCTTAGATTCTTGTGCTTCTTTTTCAACCATTTATTTCTGAGTTCTTTCTTCCTCTAATAACTTGAGCTTTCTATCTTGCAGAACCTTTTGTTTAAGCTCTTGCTGATACTGAAGGATGAATCCTTTATCATCTGAGGTGGTAGCCCTACTCAAAACATCCTAGAATGAATTTTCATCTTCATAAATTAATTCATTAGGCTCTATTTCATGCACATAGTTTCTCTTTATGTGTTCCTTAGAAAAATGATTTGCCAGAAAAGATTTAGGATTATGCATCCTTTTGGGAGCTTCCCCAAACTTCAAAGTTGTAACCCTTTTTCCAAGCAAGGTTGCATGTGTTTAATTCGGTATGACCAAATGTCCAAGAGAAAGGGGAAATTTAGGCAAACCTTTCTTCTTTGATCCAATGAATCAAGGGAAAACACCTCCAATCACAATCTGAAATGAAATTTCCTCTATGACCATCGTGTCAGGAACAATTCTAGGCAAAAGGTGGACTATTCTATTGCCCCATATTCTAATATAGGAAAAGTATTCACCAGCATACCAATCTCCCATAGTTGCAATCAAACCTTTGGCCTGTGAAGAGAAAGTGGGGGCATCCTCTTTGAAGATCATGAAATAAATGGCTCCAAATAATTGAACACAGATATCATAGATGAGAGGCATGAAATTGTCTTCCCACAAAACCGAACAATAAATATGTACATGGGGTCCTTCTCTGGTCCAATCCATCCCATGGTAGGAAAAGAAAAGGATGAATAGAAAACATCCATGACATGACCAGACAGGTAGAATGTAGGCTTCTTAGAAGTAGGGGTTTTCTTGTACTTTTCAATAGCCTCTTTCAAAACACAAATAATGCCCAATTGAAGGATTGACCAGTAGTGAGAATGTGATGTTCCACAGGTGCCCATTCTTCCTTGAAGAACACAGAGTTGGGTAACCCATATAACCTGCATAAAATGGTTTCCAATAAAGAAAAGGGTTCTTTGAACCAAGCAATAGGATACTTCCTGTTGGATTTAGGAACATAAATGGTAGGGTTTTCCATCTAAGTTTTCATCATTTCATCAAAATTGAAACGACTTGCGGAGGATTCTAGGAATTGTTTTGAAAGAATTTCTTTGGGAGTTTTGAACGCATAAATCCTGGTGAAGACTTTTGGTTTAAACGAGTCCAACATAGTATGATTAATATTGTTTAAAGAACGGTCAAGAGGGATGGAATTGTCCACAATCCATTCAATAGTATCAATATAAGGCATTAAGGGTGGCCTAGCCGCAATTGCATGAATTTGAGACTTGCTAATGTTAATGTAGGCTTGTTTGTCATGTTGGATTTAAGAAAAGTCATCATTGTCAAATATGGAATAAACCCTAGACCAATCGAGGCAAAAGGTATCCGAAACCCTCCGGTCAGTATCATAAAATATTCGACTGTTAAGGTCCTTTATCCTTAGTTCATCCATGACTGACTTAGACCTAGTATTGCTTGACACAGCTGATAATAGGTTTTTTGAAAAAATGATGAAATAAAAATTCAATAAAAATGCTGGTTCAAGTACAAATTATTACGCAACCGCTTTTCTGGATTGAGAGAAACATTTACCTGTAAAAACGATGAAGAAAAACCAGATTCGACCGTAGGGTAAAAACTTCAGTAAAATTTGCTTGTGGAAGGTAAAATCGAAGCGTAAAATGGGAAACAGAAAAATTAATTTCAAATCTTTAAATCATAAAAAAGTATGAATTTAATGAAATCAAAGTAAAACCGTAGATCCAAAACACACCAACGTTCAAGATTAAAACATATTTATGAAAAATGCATGAGTGGAAAGTCTGAAAATGATTTTAAAAAATAACCAGTTTCATCCTCCTGAAATCCGCAATTCGGAACGCGGAAACGCAGGAATGAGGAGTTAATTTTAAAAAGTCGGAAATCAATAACTTCCATCCGCAATCCGCAATTCGTAAAGTCGAAAACACAAAAGTACAAAAATGTGGAAATGCGAGGATGCAGGAAATGCCTTTAGATAGTTCATAATTTCTGCAATCCGCATTTTGCAATTTGGAATGCGGATTTGCGGAAACAATAAATTCAAATATTAAAATGGGAGTTTTCACAATCCGCATCCTGCAAAACCTTTGTGGGATCGGGATAGCGACATTTGATCAATTCAGTCAATTTCTTCCCAACTTCCGCAATACGCAATTCGGAATGTGGAAACAAAAAATTTCAGATATTAAAATCAGAGTTTCTGCAATCCCCATTTCTCAATTTTCACAAAGAAACTATAAACAAAAATTTCGCGGAAAAGCAATTGTTTTTAGTCAAATGTTTAATGTTGGGAGCAAATAATAATTGACCAAATTGATTCATTGAAACCTTGGAAAATGAAAATAATTAGCTAAATAAAAAACTAAAATGGGGCTCCCATTTTCCTTTAGAAAATGGGATCTGTTGTGTGATCAACACTTGGTAAATGCAAGTTCAAGTCCATGTGTGAGGGCCCATATGTCATTAATCATTCCCTTGGAAATGGGGCATACATCCTCGCTAATCCTGAAGGTATCCTCTTACAAAACCCCAGTAATGGGTTTGATCTCAAGATATTTGATGCTTGATTTGACTGAACCCTTTGCTGGTTGTACTATAATATTTCCTTTCTTGTTTTGCACATTTTTTATGCATAAGCCTTATGGTTTAATTCCATAGTTATTTCCATATGTATCCTTCTCCATTTTTTCACATTAGCTTCGTCGACGGCGCAAGTAGGTGGTCTGCTAATCACCCCTCGACGACATGGGTGTTTTATTCCCCCTCACAAAAGTTGATCCATATTGATGGAGTGCATTGGTGCTGCCACCAATAACCAGGCTAAGTACGATGTTGTGACTGGTCTCTTAACTGCTGCTCTCCATTTGGTTATTCGTGACTTTCATGTCCTTTTAGACTCCCAACAACTTATCACCTAGTTGAATAACTTCTATCAAGTACATGATCCTTTCCTCTTTAGACTATTCCCGCATGATAGATAATTTGTTAGACATTTGGAATCCATTGCATTCATGCATGTTCCTAGGAGTCACAATAGTGTTGCAAACCAAATGGATAATGACATTCTAGAGTGGCATATCAATCATCGCATATAGGAAATAAACCATACACATCCATCATCATATCATTTTGCATCCACATGTACATAAACATAACATTTTCATCATCATAGCTTAAGAGGCTCATAAAACACATAAAAAACCATAAAAAGTGCATACATGTGTATATATAGATAGTGTCATAATATCCCACAAATTATAGCCATGTCTACATAGAGGATCCCCAACATCTTCCTCAAAAGTCATACAGTAATACATTGGTCAAAATCCCCATCCTCCTAGCAGTGGGGGGCATATCCCTAAGCTACCAACTAGTCATTAAAGTTGTCTAACTCCTCATCCTCATTGGTCTCCTCATATATTCTCTCATCGTCCTCCTCCTCGGGTACATCACCTCGAGTCGCGGATCTCACATAATCTATTGTTACTGTGATCCAATGCATATTAGACCTCAAGTTCGAAGGATCCTAGTAGCATACTGCGATTAGATCATCATCTAGGTATTTCCAACCATCATCAATGACTCCCTCCAGCAGTCGATCAATCCATATCCATAGTGACTCTAATGTCACCTCGACACTCCATCACCATCACTGACCACGAGTTGGAGGGTCTACCCCTCGACTTATCCCGTGTGCCTCTAGTATCCTGCTAGAGTTATCGGTCCCATATCTGCACACACATATGACCGGTCATTAGTTCAATGTCTTGAAACAATCTAACTACCATCTATGATAGTAAATTAAAACATGATTGTACACCAAAAATAAATGCATGCATACCATCAAGACACCAGGCCTAGCCAGGAGGTCGAGATATCTCAAGTTCACCCCTGTGGTCCATACCACCATACAAGTAATCCTCAATCATTACTGGTAGTTGTCGCTACTGCATGAATAACTCATTGGTGAATAACCTTCCCACTAGGGAACCTACCTCCCTGATCATCATCTCACACCAACATCTCATCTTGGGCTCCATAAGCCTACTTTCACGCATTTCCATGTGTGGTCACAATGTAGGAACTCGCTCAAAGAACCACGCACATAGGAATGATAGGAAGCAAAAGTCTCCCCCCATATGGCTCACCTGATTCAGCTGTGGGAATATCGCAATCAAGTACATCTGCAACCACCCAAAGTAATTACTTGCCAATACTCGCTCCACAAGCATCATCTGGTTACCTCCACCCTTGTGTGTACCACTTGACCCTAGTACTCATATCATTAACGCTCTAATATCCTAGGTCTCTAGGATCTTAATGTCACATAAGAGGATATAGTATTTTTGCACCTGTGTTGATGCATAGTAGTGCCGCTCCAGTATGTCCTGCATTGACATGTGTCGTGGACGCTTCAGCTGCATATCCCTAATGACCCCCAGTCTCGAAATCCTTTTCATAAAGTATATGTCCTCCAGGGTGAGCTCTAGATGCTCCCCCTATTCCATGAATGCCTCGACATCACAATCCTAGAAATTTATCAACTTGTTTAGAAGCAAATTTGTATTGTGCATCAAGGGTTTCCTCATGAACTTCAACAAACCATGTCATGCTAGACTGCCCTTCACATCTTGGTCACCCTCAATCTTATCCCAGAGATCACTCATGTCTCGCTCTTACCAGTTTTACTGCGACATCTTGCATGTCTAATGCATTAGGGTTGTTTTCTCATAAAAAAACTACCTATATGGCCCTAGGTCGCACTTTTCTTGGCGAAAATAACGATATGGGTCATATTGTTCCATTGAATAGATGTGACCCAGGTCACCCTTTTCCCACAAAGAGGTGTGACCTAGGCCGCTCTTATCTCTTGGATAGGTGTGACCTAGGTTGTGCTTGTTTCATTGTTCAGTGTAGAGAGAGTGTGGAGGGCCCCAAAAAAGGATTGCTGATTCCTTTCTATTGGACTGAAAGATTCAAGTTTAGTGACTTCTAGGTAAGAGATTTTGCATTTCTCTTCAATTTTTTCATTCAGTTTTAACTTTTTGGATTCTTTGGGACCCTGGCAAACCCTGTGATGTTTCAGGTCTGGGTAGCACCTTTCGGGGGAAATAGTGGTACCCAGGTCACGCCTCTTTCCTCGAACGGTGCAACCTGGGTCACACCATTTCCCCCGAAAGGTGCGATCCGGCCCTAAAACCCTCACAGGATTTGCCGGGGTCCCAAAGAAGCCAAAAATTTAAAACCAAATGGACAAAATTGAAGAGAAATGCAAAATCTCTTACATGGAAGTCATAAAACTTGAATCTTTTGGCCCAATAAAAAGGAATCAACAATCCTTTTATGGGGCCCTCCACACTCTCTCTACACTGAATACTGAAAATGACATGTGGCATGTGATCCCCTCCCTCGTTTACATGCCTTAGGGTCCTATCCTTCTTTTGAGTGTTTCCTAGCCATACAAAAACCATTTTTTGTGTTGTTCACACTGTCAAAATATGTGTTCTATGTTCTTCTTGATTATGGGTCTTGTTTCTCATGATTGTCAAAACGTTTCGGACCATTTTTTGTCACCTCGATTTGTGTTCCATCATGCAAGGAATTCCCTTCATCTATCTCTATACAACCCTATCTATTGCGACCTGTTCATGAGCCCTCATACAAGATAGTCTCGGTTATTTGTTTTGTATCTCAGCCTTATGGACTCCATCTTCGATCGAGAGTATGCAAAGAACTTCATCCGGAGGGTTTCTGTGTGGATAACCTCTATAAAGAGTTGTCCTTCCATTCTTGAATTTCATCCCTAGGAAGGGAAGGCGACCTCAAGTCTACTCTGTAAAATTTTAAGGAGAATTATCTACTACTGTGGTTTGAGGTTTCAGCCCTCAATATTCAAAAGTTTGAAGTTTCCTTAATCAATACCAAAGCGAATCAAGGAACCATACCATCCTGGAGGGAGACTTTTGCAAGATTTAGAGGATATTTAGAAGACTTCAAGAAGATACTGCAAGTGGTGCATGAAGGGGTCGGTTGTGTTCACCAAAGGATTGCTATCTTGACTGAGGAGGCACGACATAACAATGACAGATTAGCCTATATGGAGTCACGAATTAAAGACCTTGATGGAAATATGAGGGAGCATATAGCATTATTGGACAAGGATCGGAAGGACGTGGAACTGGTGATAAAAATGAACCAAAGTTGTTATGGGAAGAATTCTCCTTCAGATGAAGCTCATCCCATGGACGAATCAGTGATTCAGCTAGGTATTTGTGGACATGCATGAATAGGCACTTGAAATGTTTTTAGTAATTTTGTGTAGATCATTATGTTTCTATGTATTTGTCCTTTTATGTAAACATTATGTAAAATTTTTATATAGTACTCACGTTATAGAAGGAGATTAGAAAATTGTTCGGAAGTTCTTGAAAAATTTGTTTAAAGCAATAAACAATGTGGGTTGGATTCACATAAAAAGATATATAATCATGCTAGTAGCCATATTTTGGATCGTTTGTTATTGTAATGAATAGCTATGCTCAACGCATTAATACAAATATCTTTAAGTTTAAAAAAAAAAAATCATAATAAGTTATATATATATAATAAATTTTAGTTAAAATAAATTAATTTTAAAATATACATATGAATAATTTAATAAATAAATATTTCATTGTTATATTATTGTTGTTTTTAGTGTTAATTGAATTACAACTTTTAAATTAATAATTGAATTATGATATATATATAAAAGCATTTACCTTAAAAAAGTAACCCATATTTTATTTCATAATCATGGCTAAAATAAAAATAAAAAATTAACCTATATTTTTAATTCGCTTATCAATGTTAGTATTGATGCCAACCATATACACAATTTAAAGGGCAAGGCAGTGGTATTGGATCGTCATCAAGCTTTCTTTCTACCGTGTTCATGTGACCTACGATCCGTTCTGACCTTATAACATGTGACCTACGACGGTCGTTCGATTGGGACGTTGGGCTTACAACGGTACAATTCTGAATTCAAATCTGAATTCCGCTTGTTTCTTTATAATAACTGCTAGAAACCATCGTCCTTATAAGCAAACGACAAATCTCCAAGTGCGAGAGTTCAAGAGTTCAGGAAGGCGTGCAATACAGAGCAAACAAATATACCTTCCACAGCACTCTGCCAGGTAACGTTCGATCTGTTTGCTAATATTTAATTCGTTAAAGGGGATATATGCATAGTATATTTATCTTTGAGAAATATGTTTTAATCGATATCCAAAACTGGTATTAATTGAAAAGATATCTATCAATGTATACTTGCAATTGTCAGTTCTGTATAATGTTTAGATTTCATTAATGGCGTTTAATCTCCTGTAATTCCAATCAGGCTGGTCTCCGAATCTTGCAGTTCTTTGTGCAGTAAATTCGCTCTACATCATGGGGGAAGCTTACACGCAGCTGGAACTTAACATCATCTCAGCTCAAGATCTGAATGATATACATCTTTTTGTCAGGATGAGGACCTATGTTGTTCTGTGGATCAATTTTGAGAAAAAACTGACGACACAGATTGACAGAACAGGCGGTGCAAACCCTACTTGGAACGACAAAGCGATATTCAGAGTCGAAGAACGTTTTCTCCGTAGTGAAACGTCTGCTTTGATGGTGGAGATATACTGCGTGGGTTGCCTCAGGGATATACTTGTGGGCACTGTGAGAGTCTTGCTTTCAATCTCCTCAACGGCTACGGGACCAAAGCCTTCAATGGGATGAGCTTCTCTGCACTGCAGGTCCGTCGTCCTTCTGGTCGTCCACAGGGCCTTCTCAACCTTGGCACCATGATTCTTGATGGACTCGACCTTCACAGGATGAACAGATTCATCCCTTCAATCGTGGGGGCCGTGGGTTTCACAGATTTGATGGGGAATCCTGTCCACTTCAGGCCTTCATTTGTGGACAAATTATCGTCCATTAAACCTAATAATATTGATGCCCATGAACAGCAATCCCGCTGTCAAGAATTCAACAATATATGCAAGGGAGAAGGCACGGATCAAGAGAAGCACAAAGGTGGTGATAAAATCACTGATAAAATCACTGAGAAGAAGGAGAAGAAGAAGGCCGTTGGATGCTGTTGTATTCTCATGGCTCCAAAATTGAAAAGAATTAGGGTTGGATTAAGGAATAGGGCTTCAAAAATTCATCTCAGTCCATCTGACAATAACCTGTGCCAAGGAAGATCAAGAATATGCTCTAGCTTATAACAAAAGGATAACAATTGATGCAGCATAGTATTATTATCATCAATAATATTATTGTGCAAGAAGAGGTTGGCTTCTGTCATTATTTTCTTTGTACCTGGTTGATTGTTGAATGCAAAGGCCTTCAATTCCTAGTGGATTCATGAAGTGCTTGCTGATGCATATTTACTGCATAAGTAAATATTTTGTAAATCACGGGTCACTGTGGATGAAACATTTGTTATGTAAAAGTTTGAATAGATATATACTAGTCTGAAATGAGCAAATTTCCTTC
>NWUY0300071630.1:0-13769 GCA_004151065.3 Larix sibirica
TCTTTTAATTGGAAATTAAAGCATATCTTTTAATTGAAAATTAAATTCTTTAATAAAAACATTATTATTAAAGGGTATTTTTTTAATAAAACTTTAATCATAAAAGATTATTTTTTCACTAAAACGTTGTGTGAGGAGCCAAATAAAAGTTCAAAACTACAAAAAAAAATTAGTTAGAAAAACAGAATTGAAATGAAATTCCAACCCTGGGGGAGCATCGTATCATTCATCCATTGTGCATCCGCAAGGGAGACTTATAACTACATAGGAAGTGACGTGGTTGAGATATTTTTTCCCACGCGAAGGAGAGATAAAATCATCCAAGGACACGAAGCCTACCGTTTATAGAATTTGCTTTTCACTTGGATGATTGTCTGGTATGATTTTGATAACCAAGAAAACACTTAAGATACAAATGAAAACAGCCATAACCCTATTTGAATTCATAGGGAGCTTTAATTCTTCTCTTTCTCCTTGCTCTCCTCAGAATTCTTTTTGCCTCTTTATCCTCGTCCTGATGGCCGTGTTGTTCTAGAGGACCTACACACAGGTCCTCGATACAATAATCGTTGCCAGCTTTTCTCCAAGTATCTGCGTTGTGAACAAGTTTTCATGCAATTAAAAATATGAAAAAAATAGTTACATTTTCCATGAGAATCGCGTGAACATCTTGCGCACCTTCTTTGGTAAAGAAATATAGAAGCTCCGCCTCTGTATCATCCTCGATGTCAATTATGATCTTCGACATCTTCGTTTTCTGTAAATTAGGGAGGATAACAATGAGCAAGATAAGCATAAAAAATCAGTTGAACAGAGTGGGAATTGAACAGAGAAACCTTATGGAATACAAATTTTACCTGCTCGTCATCGTAAAGGTTTTCCTTCATCCTTCCAGCATTTTTGTGCTTGAAAGTTTGATTAAAATCCACGACATTAGAGTTGTTGAAAGAGTATAGCGAATTCTTCGTTTCCAGTATTTTTTGTGGAACTTGACGTATTCTCTCACCCTGCATCCATGGCTTCTTCGGAGTTCCGCAGTTCTGTGCTTTGCAGGCACTCGGTCTGTGGTTGTCTTCGTCAAGGTGTTGGGTTTGAGATCTGGCAGGCAGAGCGCTGTTTATAAGCTGCGAAGTAAAAATAACAAACTATTAATACATTGTCGTGGGGTTTGATTAATTCCACTATCTTCATACAAAAGTTATTGGCTACGAGGATCAGAATAAACAGATACATTTATTACAGTATTGGAACATGGCTGATCTGCACTCTGCTTGATAGGTTCATGCTCATGTTCGCGTGCCTTCAGACTTTCATTGACATCCTGAAACTTGGAGATTTAATATGATTAACTAAGGAAGTTACAAAATGCCCGGCAATGGGATCAGTTCTCTATGATGCTCGATGACTAATGGGTACCTGCAATTCTCTTGTAAAGGTAAGACATATTTCTGTTTTCATTGCAGATAAATGTTCTGTCAACATTTTGGGTATCGTCCTCAGAGCATCTGAAAGTTCGTCCAGCTTTAGCTTGCTTGTTTCTTCGGTTATTCGATCAGGTATGGCATTCAAGGCCCCAAGCAAGCTTTCTTTCGTTCCTTCCTCTTCCTTTAGCTAATGATAGAAGCTGTTGATTAGTCTCCAATATAAGCACTGTGAACTACCAGCCATTTATCAGTGGCTGAGAACATTGTTTTTTATTTCACAAATTCTACCAATCGGAAAAATAAAACTCAAGATCACAAGGCCGGTCCTTTTTGAAATTGCAGGCCTAGTCATGAACATCTGATTTCTGTGGAAAGCCATTAACCTTTAAAGATCAGCAAAGCCATATCGCTACAAATTAATAATTATTGAGGATGGATTTAATTTGCTTATAGAAAATCTCAAAAATCTCTGTATCTGGGTGTTTACATAGGGTTTATTATTCCTGAAAAGTTCGGGAAAACTTAGTACTGTTTTAGGACACTATTTTAAGGCAGTTAATACAAAAGTTTTGGGATGAGTGCCATGGGTTAAGTCCCTCCTTTATGAGATCCTGACCTGAGTCATTTTCACTGGGATGACTGCCATGGATATCAGAAAATTTATGTCCATCATCCATGGCATTCCTGGGATAAGGGAAAGATTAACGAGTGTTAATAATAAAAACAAGTAAAACAAGATTCATTCATGTGGTAATACCCTGAGCCTTTGTTGTGAGGTTGTTCTGAAATTTGGAGACTTTCATTAAGTTGTTTTGAAATTTAGAAATCCGCTTCAAAGCATAAACTATCAAATCAAAAGTAGAAACTACCAAATCAAGAATATAAAGAAAAAGCCGGGTGTTAATGTTGTTTCGAAATTTAGAAATTTATATCAGATTAAAATTTAAAGACTTGGTACAAAACAAAAAGTACCAAATCAAAAATATATGTACAACTAAGACCATAAGCTATATCTCTAAACATTTGCATGTTTGTACATTATTCTATCTTGCACCAATTTAGTCCTTCAAGATATAATACCCAAATCATACCTTCAATAAAATTCCAAGAATCACTAAATAACCTATGCAGAGTAACTTCTAAGTTTGGAGTCCAACTCATTGAAGCGTGGCACAGTTCGAATCTAGCTAAATCATCGTCCACAAAAAAATGAAGAAGGAAAGTGGCTTCTTCATGGTATAACAAAGATCTTTCCACGTAAATTGTACAATGCTGAAGTAAAATATTCTCAAAGTACACTTGTCCACATGCAAGCCATCCGATTTTAAACGTCAATCTTGTTCGTCCATGAAAGTTTTAGGTGGATAGGGGCATCTTTTAGCCCGATAAAAGATCACCAAGACCGGTCAAAATAGGGAGCTCTGCATCATAAACTATATTTTAAAGAGAAACCGGAGACCAAACCAAGACTCCTCATCTCCTCACACGTGATCGCCGTAAAACCCGGCGGTTTCGGATGTCGTCTACAGGTAACCAAGGAGGGTTACGTAAGCGGTTTTGCTGTCTTGCACGAGAATATGTTGCCTGAACATTTATGTGGCCAGCTATTTGATCCATAAAGCTGCGGTTTTTTATGGCAGTTTTGCGGGCATGGATGGCAGAAGCCATGAGCATTGTAGACGCGTCACGCAAGGGATCCCCGTCATACAATTCGCTTTAAAGCAGATAGATGCGGGATGCACTTTCAAGCGCTTTGAATTGAAAGAAAACGGAGAAATGAAAAGCTTTTCCCGTCAAAGTTGTTATCGGTTCGAGCTTTTGGTAAACAAAAATATTGAATGTAAATTATTTTCAAATTTTGTACCAGGTGATTTTAATTCCCTGCATACGGCGGTACAGGCGATTTTAATTCGCTGCGTTACAAAAATTATGTTAGTGTACCGGCAGACTAATTGCTCGTCCCTGGCGCGGGACGGAACATAGGAACCGTGGCATATGACACGGCATATTTAGAAATTACCGAAAGTGCAATAAAAGCAAAGGCCATTTTCTCACCATTAATTAAAAGAAAAATCCAGTAACAATAAGGAGACTCCTGAATTTAACACTGTATAATATTAAGGATTATTAGAGTTATAATACAAACAGAAAACCTCTTTCAAAATGCAAAACACTGATTAACACATATCTACAAAACAGTATTTGCTGATGTGACTTGAGTTGGCATTGTTGTCAAAAAAATTCCTTGTACTCTGGTTTGATCTTTCGATGCAGGTTCATATTCAAGAGTAGAAAACACTGGAAATTTCCTTGATAGAAGTGAGGAGCAACCATTGACATTGGAAAACCGTGTAAATTTACACTAAGGAGGGGCTTATTTGCCACTTATAGTTGTACCAATTAGATGGTTCTATTTCGAGACTTTACTATGATACCTTGAAGACCAAATTGACTTGATTATGAAGGTGCAGCTCAACTGTTCACACTAAGTGCTTTTTACATGGGTTAGCAATAGTGCAGATCAAAGGGGCAAGCTAATATATTAAACATTCCAGAGTTTAATTCATGAAATACTTTCATATTATATGCTATTAATAATTCAAATGTTCATATGCTCAAACTTATTACTTGGACTAAGCTTTTCTGCCCAAACAATGAAAAAGTAGAGCAAGCATGGGAATTTGTATTCAGGACTCCAAAACTTTACCAGTATCTGAAGAGTATTTTCTTGAACAACAATTTTTTGCCGTATTCCTTCAGCTGCAACCGCATTTTGGAGTCATTCATTAAGATCATTATTAAGCTGTATGTAAATCGTTATTTTAGAAAATAAAATAATAAATGATTATAAACAAATACTATATACTTTCGACTGAAACTTCTTTCAATGCTTTATTTATTTGCTGCAAGTCGCTCTGAACAGAGTCTAAAACAAGGACTACTCTATTCAACGCCGCATCCACACTGCAAAACCTTTGCTCAACTTCTTCTGGAATACGGTCTGCAAAAATGAAGATTTTGCCAAATAAAATATAATTCCGTGAATGTTATATAATTAAGTTTTGAACCAAGTAAAAGGTGAGAATTTGGAATGGATACATTTGTCGTCCGGATAACATCCGTGGTTGATCCTCTGGTGCATATTATTGGCACTGGATGGTCTTGTTTGCGAGAGTACTTGAGAGCCGTCATCTCTGCTGCTACCGTAAGAATATGGTGCAAAGCAGGAAGTTCTCCTGATTGGATTATCTCGTTCTTGAGAGCCATGTCTCCACTGTAATCACAGATTAAAAAGTTGTACTGAATGTCTACTCCAGAGTATAGTAACAATGTACCTTACAGAACAACATAACGCCAAGAAATAGGAAAACAAGACATCTAAATACTCGTTTTTTTCGAGTTTTTGAGAGAACACATAAAGAAAGTAGGCTGGTATCTCTGCTGCAACTTTCAAAATCTGAACTATATTCATATACGAATGCTAAAGACAATAGATTAAAGAAAAAAAAACAGTAAACACCAAATTTCGGCAAAACATTAGGATTTGACATTGAATTTCACAATAGTTTTTTTTGTAAAAAACAATGATTCACGTCTTTAAATATTTTAATTCAGTTCATATCGTCGAGCTATAAGAATATATCTAAAAGCTAGGTTTTTTCTTTAGAAATTCTGTCTTTTTCTGACTGATGAAAATTTTGAAAGAGTACTAATTTATTTCAGTTATACGGGAAATAGGTAGCAGGAAACAAATACCTGATCATTAATAATATTTTCTTCTTGTGAATTCTGAGATAACGCTGTATTCTGAGAAAACTGCGTCAGTCCTTGAGAAAAAGATTGTTGACTCTGTGAGTTGGATTGAAGGTACGAGTTCCGCAACGAGGGAATATGCCTATTGTTGAAAACTTGTGCAGGAGGAGCACTTCGACCGTCCAATCTCGTCCGGAAAGTATTTACATTCCTTCAGCACATGTTTTCTCTCTCAAAACATAGGAAAGAAAAAGAAATTTAATGCTTTAAAGGAGGCAAAGTTCACATATTTTCGTTCATATTCTTCTTCTTCGTTTTCTCATTCATATTAATTTAATCGTTTTCTCATTCATATTAATTTAAATGCAAAGATTAGATGTGATTCAACAAATTGTGATAAATTACCAGATTTAACGGTGAAATTTCCAAATACATTGGGTGAAGATCATCATGGGATTGGATCCCAACCTATACCAATAATAATTTGCAAAAAAAAATACTGCCCTCTGTTCCACTTCATGATATCTACTCTTCTCCCATTTTTTTCCCTTTCGCCATTTATTGCACCTTCTGGGACAATTGCTACTCTATTACTTACTTACACGGTAGACAGTATGTTTTCTTTTTCGGTGAGAACCTGGAGCCTGGAAGGCATCCCCATCAATTATTGATATTGTACACCACATACATTGGAAAGCTTAAAGTTTACAGCCACCTCCTGATTAAAAAGTGTAAAGCACAATATATTTTATTTGATTAAAGGAGACATTATTATGTTATGAACAAACTAATTCTATAAACATTTTTTTCCAATTTGAATGTTCAGAGTTTAATCACTCTTAACAAGAAACATTTGGCCCTACACAAATTTGTCATAACTACAAGCACAACTTTGGTTACACAAATTTATCATGACTACTTGCACAACTTTGGTTATTTATGGTACAATTTTATGACGTATTTAAGGGTTTCCCCTCTTATAAAAACCTAAGAAAAGTAATTTTTTAAAATTTACGTATCTTACACATTATAGGAGGTGTAAACTTATATTATTTATTCATGGATATTTAGATTTTTTTTCACACAGAAAAATCTCTATACCATTAGTATATAATATTGGAAAAATAAATCCTCTTCGACATTATGAAGATATCCCAAAGGGTAGAACATCACACAGTTGATCCCTCAATGCGTCAATAAACCCATACATCCGACTACCCTCAAACCTTAGGAAGTCCCATAACTAGCAATATGACCCAAATCCCAAGGGGTACATATACTGAAATAATAAAAAGTAAGAGATACGTAAATATATAACCGAATATCCCTGCTATAGTGGAGATACAAAAATGGATCAACAAAATATAAATGAACAACCACCTAAGAAGAAGCTAACCCGAAAAAATGGGGAGGGATGCAGAGTCCCTCAGTAAATGATCTTCTATGAGTTCGAATAAAATACTACCCTCCCGAGCAGAAAGACCTCTCCTGGACATGTTATCTGCCTCAGCATTTTCAGCACGAACTATATGGTGAAAACAGATCCCCTACATATCCAAAAGTAACCTTCGAATTTGATACGTCCAGGATGTTAGCACGATTGCTTGAATGTCCCCCATGTGACTAACCCAATTAATGATGATACTGGAATCCACAGATACATGAACCAAATCGATCTTAAGTTGTTTGGAAAAGTAAAGCACCATCCAAAGTGCAACCAATTCTTCCCTGGTGTTGGACCCAATACCACAATTCATCCACATAAAATAGCTACTCCGATCATCCAATTTAATGATAGCTCTTGCACTGCATTTTGAACCCGAAGTCTAAGATGCACCATCAAAACATGTATCAACACCCTTGAAAGATAAAGGTGCAGGCGATAATGTAGGATTCAATAATATATCATTTGATTTTCGTGTAGATTCACGAAACCCTACCATAACTTTCCCAACACATATATAGGGGAAGATAAACGTGTTTTCAAAGATAAGGAGGTTTCTGGACTTCCACGTTTCCCAGAGTGTGAAAATAGCAAGCTCTCCTAACCTTCCATTTGATGCAAACCAATTTTGCAAGCACTCCTGTGGAGAGGATCCATTCCAAGCCCTGATAGTAGGAAAGGAAATCCCAACATAGCCCCATACCTGTAAAAGATAGTGACAATCCATAAATATACGGGAGACCGAGTCTTTCGCCAGTTTACAGAGTATGCAAATGTTTGGTCCATTATATCTGCGCTTTTGCAAGTTTTACCAAGTTAGGAGCCTGCCTTCAAGGATCAGCCATATAAATACTTTTAGCTTGTGAGGAAGTATCCACTTCCAGCATACACCGTGCCACCATTCCTGATTGATAGGAGATGTTTGGAATATAACCTCATATGCCATTTTTGCTGTGAGGCTTCCCGATTGTGAATTCCACGTCCAAACAGGGGTATCCACACTCTCCATTATTCTTACATTTCCACGATATAGACCATGTGTATATTCTCTCCATTCCTTAGCCATTGCACCCCAGAGACCAATCTGTTCTGTGTTCATCCAGTTTTGGCTGGGGAATGAATTTGGGACCGCCGATATAGCATGATGGAGAATAAATAAACCACGATTATGCAGCGGGTAAATTAAATCTTTCAATAGAATGAAGAAATATGGGTCGCCAACAATTGGGTCTTCTCCAATCATGATGGACTGACCATTGCCTAAGCACCATGCCATCCATTCAACCATAATAGAATATGCTGAAATCAGGCCAGCCGAGGTGTTGGATGCATTCTTTGCAAGTGATACACGGTGTCGGAGCCATTGTGTGACCGAGAGACCCCTTAAATATTTGTCTTTGATAATATCACCCCATAAATTTTTCACCATGAGTGCCCGCCAGAGAATTTTTTCCAAAAGGGCCTTGGTGAATGCAAAGATGTTCTTTACAGACCACGCACCATTTTTAAATGGTCTAGCCACCTTACGCCATTCCACTAGATGGATTTTTTGGATATGTTTCCCTGAAAAAATGAAATTATGGATTCTCCTCCTAATACCTGTAAGGATTGTTTTTGGAACTTAATGACATCCAATAAATACCAAGATTCTGTAGCACTGATTTAGAAAGTGTGACCCTGTCGCCTATGGACAACCATCTCCAAAACCACTGATGTATTCTCCTATCAAATCTTTCGAAGAGCCAGAACCAGTCCTTGATGGCATATGCATTAGGATTTATAAACTATCCTAGGTAGCGTGTGCCACAAACTAGAATCCTTCATTTCATAAGGCATAAGATCCTGAATGTCCAGCTTCATTGCCTATCCCACCTTGTGTTCCAAGAAAATTGATTTACTACCATTAATTTCCACGCCTGTATATATGCAGAAGAGACCAAGTATATTTTTTATACAAGACCATTTAGATTTTTTTGCTTCCCTGAATAGCATCACATCATCAACACAAATTTGATGTGTAACCGCTATACTTTGTGTAACCTTTATGCCAGAGATTTCTCTATTTCTTTTAGCTTTAATTAGAAGTCTACTCATTCCTTCGATGACTATCAGAAAGAGAAGAGGAGACAAGGTACATCCTTTCCTTAGGCCACGTGAGCATGTGAAGAACTCTGTAGGGCTTCCATTTATCAGGACTGAGTACTTGACTGCTATTACACACGCCATGATCCACTTCATTTCCTTCCATAGAATTCCAACTTGTATTAAAGCCAACTGAAGAAATCCCCAGTTTACCTTGTCATATGCCCTAGATAGGTCTAGTTGTAGGATAAGTGACTTAAGATTTTGATATTTTATACTGTGAAATGTTTCTTGAGCAACCCCTACAACATCAAGGATCTACCTGTTATTCAGAAATGCAAATTGATCTTTTGATAAGCAATTAGATAACACCGGCTAGATACAGTTTGTTATAATCTTAGCAACAATTTTGTATGCCAGATTGCATAAGGGGATGGATATGTACTCATTGAATGATGCCGGGTTGGATGATTTAGGGATCAAGACTATAAATGTTGATTTTAATCCTCTGGGATCCTACCTGAAAGTCTGGTGTCTTCCACCATGGCCAGTAGATCATTCCCCATAATGTCAAAAAATTCCAAGAAAAGCTCCACGGTCTATCCATTTGGACCGAGACTTTTTTCTTTCGCAAATCCCTTCAATACTTTATGGATCTCCATTAAGGTTAGTTGATTGTATAACTCCTCACCCTCCTAATTTGAGAAAAGTTGCGGTAGTTCCCTAATCACCTGTCTTTGTTCCCTTATAACTTGTACCTCAGGGTCTTGGTAGTATTTCTAAAAATGACTTATAACTTCCCTTTGAAGGTCCATTTGTTTGTTTATCCATACACCTTCCACCGATTTTATAGACCAAATAGAATTAAGTATCCTCCCCCCATCTGCGTATATCCTCCTCCCATCTGCATATTTATGAAAGTATTTATTGTTGCCATCCCCCAACTTGATCCACAAGGCATGACTTTTTAGCCGCCATGATTCTTCATGTTTTTGTAATATGCTTAATTTCCTTTGCTCCACTGCCTGTAAGAATTTAAAATGATGACCTGGAAATAACCCATCAATATGCAACTTATGGATGTTGTCAATATTCTTCTCAACCTCTATGAGTTCATGCCTCTATTCTTTTATCCTGATTAGTTCCCACTTGATAACCCCCGATTTCAGATTCTTTAGTTTTTTTACCATATAATATGAAGGGGGATCTAAATTTTGATTCTCGAACTCCAACGAGATTTGTTGAACCATGGATTTGAAGGCCGCATCCTTGTTCCACATATGATTAAACTTATAGGGATAATACAATCCTTTTTCCTCAAAGTCGATTTCCAGAAACATCGGACTGTGATCCAAAATATATGCCTTATCTATCCAGGATCTGAATCTGTGTG
This sequence comes from Larix sibirica, assembly GCA_004151065.3. NCBI lineage: Eukaryota > Viridiplantae > Streptophyta > Pinopsida > Pinales > Pinaceae > Larix > Larix sibirica. Next base: position 10,097 of record NWUY0300071630.1, read on the forward strand.
CCAAGTCCACCAGTTTATCTCCCATCATAATCTAGTCTAATCTTTTTGAAATTCTATCCACTCCTAGTCTTCCATTACTCCATGGTGGACCAAGTGGAAGGGGTTCAATATCTACTAGACCAGTCGTAACGAACAAATCCTTGAAGAAATTCCCTAAAGTATCATGTCATGCATTTGATCCCCATATTTCAGCTGATGATAACGTAAGATTCAAATCCCCCCCAAGAACCAAGTTATTATCCTCAAGTATTTCCAACACATCCTCACTGTCCCAAAAAGCTTTGCGATCCTGATATGGTGCGTAGCAATTTATAAAACTTAAAATTCCAGCATTTCTAGTAACATACCCAGTTAGTTTAATACCAAACACAGTGACTAAACCAGATAGGTTACATGTTCTAGGGTTTCAGGCCACCAAGAGTCCACCTGATTGGCCCGCGGAGACCGTCAAGACAACTACCCAGTACCTCTTCAGTTTAATGAAAAATAGCCGATCATTTTCAGCTGTAGCCATGATCTCTTGTAGGAAGATCAAATCTGGTTTCTCTTTCTCCAATAATCTCTTGAGGGCTAATGTTTTCTGAGCGCCCCCGATCCCTCTGATGTTGTGAGACATAATGATCATTTCTTAACCCTTTCCATGGATTTCATGCCTCTAAGTGCCCTTTTGGAGTCAGTAGATGTCAAAACAGGTTCATCTTCGATTGAAGGGGTGATTTTACCCTCCATCGCCTTCAATAATTTCCCCTTCCTCGCACTCCTCGTTTTTATAGGATAAATATTATGTGCCAGTCCCCCATGGTATATTCACTTTTCATGTCTCATATCTAGGGTATTATCCACCTCTTCTTCTGAGTCAATCCCCTTCCCCTTTTCCACTGGCATGTTTCCAATGTATGTAATGAGAGTAGGGTTTTTCTTTAATACAGTACAATAGGATGGACTGGGCAGATTAGGCGAATTTGACAAGTTGGGTGGGGAAAAAACTTCATGTTGATCAATTGAGCAATTATCTTTATCACCTATATGTTCAAAAAAATGCATAGGGTCTCTCTGATCCATCCCAGGATGCAGTTTCTGTAGAGATGTGTTTTTTCCCAGAGATTCTAGGAAGAGTGGCAGGGATAGATGTGTACCTGGTGAATTCGATACGACATTAGGGATGGTATGATCCAGAGGCGAATTGCAAAAAGTGTATTCCGATATTACAGCCTAAGTCGCATCATTCAAGGGATATTTCAACCCAGTTTCAGCTACCTTAATCCCTTGGTAAAAATACATACCTCCAACAATGACTTCATCCCCGATCCTTGATCCCTTACCCTCTAAAAATTGCATAAAATTTATCTCATCAACAGATAATGAATCCACAAAAACAGTAGCCAAGTTTTTAAGCTTACCAAGTAAAGAAAATGGATCTAGAATCCAGTTGTTATGTGTGGATTGCCCAGGATGCTGAGGAGTGTCATGTATCTCCGATGAACCTTCCGAACCAGAGCCCCCATATTAAGTCCAAGAATATACCTTGTCCAAGGACCTCGCCTCATCTAACTCTGAGCCCGACACACTACAATCCCTCCATAAATGAACAACATCATGACATCTTGAGCAACGAAATGGAAGTCCCCAATAATCCAGTTTTTGTGTAACTTTTTTCCCACACCATTCAATATCAAGTTTCTCCAATAACCCTTTGTACATATCAATCTCAACCAACATTGGCCAACCCTTATGTCCATTCCTTTAAGGGATTCCTCCCTGATATGCAAAAATCTTCCAATGTAGTTCGCTACAACCGAAAATTCCTCCACATTCCATAGTGCTAGAGGGAATCTCGGAAGGTGTACCCATAGGTGCCTTAATCTAATACGCTATGTGTCCGGATCGAAACCCGAATACCACCTTTTCATCACAAGGTTGCCATGTCCTCTGATCCAGGTTTTTTCCAGTATAAGACTTGCATGTTCTTTCGATCTGAAATAGAAACTATACCAACCATTCTTTAAGATGAGGACCTCTAGCTTATACCCTATTAATGGATACCAAGTAGCAGCTACCCAGTATTTGATGTCGCAGGGATTCATTTCCCTGTAGCTAAATTTACCCACAAGACCTTTCAGGGTTAGGGCCGCAATCCCTTCCAAGCCAATGTTTTTACCTATAGTCATGCATCCCATCTCCTTTCTCAAGTGCCACTTTCTTCTTTTGTGAACCTGAACCTGTCTTCTATATTGCATCCGTTGATGAAAACGATAAGTTGGGTTATTAGTGTTGGATATGTTGCCCAGATTCCTAGGGTTTACCTTGGAAACACCCTTCATGAACCTAGGAGCTTGGGTCCTAGAGTGCAGGGTATCCCCACTTGGGTCTTTTGACCTAGATGGACCCCCACCATCTTCCAAGATTTTAGGTGATTTTACCACCTTCTCATGCCACAATATATTTAGATTATGTACACTTAGAAGAACATGATCTTATTAACATTAACATGTTTACATTTATTTTCGATAAAAATTATAAAAGTAAGTATCTAGGAATTCAATCAATCACAAAATACAACTTCATTATAGAATAAGACAAGGATTCAGTGTTAGAAAAACTGAGATTTTTTTTATAAATATCCATATAGAATACATAGGAGTGAATTTAAATGAATATCATCTCTTCAAAACTAATGATCACAACCACTTGTGAGAATCAAACCAACAACTCTAAAATAAGTTGTTGGGAATAAAATGGTTACATTTATGGATACAAGGTTTGGTTAAAAATGAACACACCATCTCTCCAAAACTAATGACCACAACCATTTGTGAGAATCTAGACCAACAACTCTAAAATAAGTTGTTGGGAATACAATAGACACTAGACTTGGTTTGAAGATGGACACATCATCTCACCAAATTTAATGACCGCATCCACATGAGAAAATTTAAAACAAAATCCCAAAGTAGGTAGTTAGAAATACAATTTCCAACTACAACTTTAATAGAATAAGACAACCTAGTACTACACCCTTGTGCACTCACTTCATTCACGAGGATACACACCATTATGACATGACAACACAATATAATTATGATCTACATTTTTCATTGCACTTCCATAGGGATTACCTGCCTTGAGCTTTACCATATCAATTCATCACCTTCATCTAGTGCACTGCAACAAATGCTCTCCTAGAAATTGAAGACACGCTCGAGGAAATTTCTTGTAGGGATCTATGAGAGATAATGTTTACATTATATATGGTAATCATAGCCATATGAGGTTCTCTTCATTGAACCTCCCCCAGGATATACATTTTATATTATTCCCCTCTCCACCCCCCCAAAATACCTATATTGATACTAAAAATTAAAAAATACTCTCCACCCTTATTACACAACAATATATTGCCTAATGTTTTACCCCTTACTAATTACCTCTTTATGAATGCATGATGTATTTCCTAGTTGTTAAAGCTCCCATGGTTTTTGACTAACTAATAATAATCCATATATTTAAATTTGTTGGTTGTGGAGCTTGATCTTTTTTATTCAGAGGTCGTGTTTCAGTCGTATCTAGATCCCATCCCATGATGGGGGCTGTGGGGGGGATTTCCCCACCACTATAGTCTCCATGGGGGGTAGCGTCCCTATAGCGAAAATTTCAGAAAAAAATTCCTTGTAAA
>NWUY0300071642.1:8224-20918 GCA_004151065.3 Larix sibirica
GAGAATCAGACTAGAAAGCACATTCGTGCTTTGATATTTGATAATGGAGGAGAGTTTGAAATTTTTTGGCAACTCAAAATAAAGGGAAGGTAAACTGACATTTATTTGAAATTTGGAAAAGATAATTTTGGATTGATGGAATTGTAGATACCAATCATTAACATTGCAATACTAAGATACAATATGGGTAGTTTAGGGTGTTATTTTTGCATTAAAACCAACAATTTCAACAATCCAATATTCCAATTTCAACAAAGATTTTATGATTAGATTTTGGTGATGAAAAATTGAAAAAATTCAGAATCATAGAACATTCAACATTCTTCATTTTTTATACAATGGACACAAATAGTATTTGTAATTATTTTTCATACATACATACATATAAATTTTGTAATTATTTTACGTACATACATACATACATGATGAATGTTGATATAAAGAATCACCCCTCCTCCACAAGACTGATTGTCGCCTTGGGAGGCTCCATCAAAATATGCCCAAGGATTCGAGGAATCATACTATTTTGCTTGAATGAACTTAATAAATTCAACTCCCTTTTCTTGAGGAAATGTGGAGAGAATGCTAAGTCCTTGGTTTGATATCAATTATGGGATCGAAGACTTGTCCCAAAAAATAGATTTGTTTCTATCTAGACAAATGCCCAAGCTTACTATCATAGGTAGGGAATTTATCTGCATAGAGGATGTATTTGCACACCAAGACCTCCAAGAATCCTCCATAGAGATACCTTCCCACCTACACTCCGAACCTAGCTTATGTGAGCATTCCTTCGATATCAAAATGGTGAAATCATTGGAGATGAATAAGTGAGATATTGATTCCTCATTTCCCTTGAATAGAGAGCACCACCTCAGTCCCTCCTTCTACCTTCTCTTCATTGTGTCCTAAGTAGGAACCTTATTTTCCATCATGCACCACATAAGGATGCAATATTTTAAGGGGCATTTTGATTTCCACACCCCATTCCACCACCACTTTTGCTCCCTCAGATCTAGATTTACTTGCATATAGCCAAGCTTCGGGGTGTAGATGCCATGAGGACCATGTTTCCAAGTTAGTTCATAATCTCATTTTGTTAAGTGGATGTGGGAGGATTGAGGGGTCTGATGTAATTGTGCCAGAGAATGGCTTGATTCTCTCAAGACCCAATTGGGGGTGCTCTTCCACCCTTGGCTCCAAAATGATATTTGAGCATGGTTCGATGCCTATATGAGGAAGACAATCCCTTGAAGATAAAGTTGTTGGATCATGTCTTGGGGTAGAAGATGATTATTTAAGATACCAAGCCAAGGATCAACTCCTACACTCACCTTTGAACCATTACCAATACACCAAGCAAGTCCCTCTCCAACTACCTGGAAGGACTTAGTAATTGCCTTCCAACTAATTGACGAGTTTGCCCTATTTTTAACCTGGTTCCTTATCCACTTCTCGATGGACTTCGATAGGATGTATTTATGAGTTACCATCACCAACCATAAACTCTCTTTTTTCATTAGTATCCCTCCTGATTTTTTCGCTAGAGCTTAAGAGAATAACAAGATGTTTTTGAGACCCCAACCACCTAGCATATTTGGAGTTTCTAATTTCTTCCATCTAACACATGGGAGAACAATTCGATCCTGTGACCTTTCCATAATTTCTTGGCTTTTCCAAGGATTCCTTTTGGAATCCATGCCAATGACATCCAATAGACTGGAATGGCCTCCATAATTTATTTTATCAGCACCAACCTTCCATCTCTAGAGAGCCATCTCAAGCTCCACACTTTCAACCTTTTCTCAAGTTTTTTGATGAGCCAAGTCCAAAATCATTTCTTGTAGTTGTTTGGTTTTAGCAGGAATCCCAAGTATTTCATCCCAGAGTCAAATTCTTTCAATTCAAAAGGAAATAGACTGCAATAGTAACGAATCTCTTCCACTTCTAAATTAAGGGATGAGATAGTGGATTTCCCTTCATTTATTAACATGCTAGTAGCATGCCCAAAGAGACCCAAATTATCGACAAGTTGATAATCTTCTCTACGAGAACCATTGCAGAAGATTAAAATACCATCCACAAAAAGGAGGTTTCCGATCTAGAGAGTGGGAGCGATTGATATGCCCTAAAATTCTCACCATCTTTTGGCATCCCCCATAGTGTGACTGAGCCCTTCAACAACTAGAAGGAAAAGAAGGGGGGACATCAGAAACCCTTGGTGCAATCCTCTTTCAGCATGGAAGAATGAGGAGGCCAACCCATTAATTAGAACATCAAAGGAAACTAAAGACAAACAACTCATAACCCAGTTAATGAAAGGCACTTTAAAGCCTAGATGCATCAATAGAATCCTGAGTTAGAGCCAAATTACCCTGTCAAAAGTATTTGACAGGTCTATTTTTAGGATGAATCCCTTTAAATTCATGGTTTTCATGCTATGAATACCTTCTTGAGAAACCCTAATAGCCTTGTGGATTTTCCTCCCCTCTAGAAACCCAATTTTTTTGCTTGAGGTTGTGTTGGAGAGGATTTTCTTGAGTCTTCTGGAAATTACCTTTGCCACAATCTTATATATGCTATTGCATAACGAGATCGGTCCAAAATCCTCCACAGAAAGGGGGTTGTATGATTTGGGAATGAGTGCTATGAAGTCCAAGTTAAAAGGAGAAAACATGTGACCCTCTAATCGGTACTCCTTCACAACCTTTAGGATGTCCAAACCAATTAGCTCATACATCCCTAGAAAGAATTCAGCGGACCATCCATCCGAGCCTGAGATCTTATCCTTTTGGAAGTTGTGCAAAAATTCCTTGAGTTCCTTTTTTGATACTTCCTCCATTAGTGATTTGTTATGTTCCTCATTCACAAAACTCAACAAGAATTGGGCCATTCTTACAATGTCTACAATGGAGACTCTATCATCTACTTTGAACAATCCTTGAAAATGGCTCTTCCCCAATTGAGCAGCCCTTCAAGGGAAGAAACATTGTTTCCTTTTTGGTAATTTAAAATCCACATGGTGTTGTAGATCTTCTAGCCTTTGGCATAGGCTTGAAAAAACTTTGTGTTTTCGTCCCCACACATTAACTAGAGGACCCTGATTTTCAATCGCCAAGCAACTTCTTTGTCATCCAATAATTTCCGTTTCTTGATTTCCAGTTGAGAGAGGGAGTATTTGGTCTCTTGAGTGGCATATCCCCTTCCTTCTGAGTCGTATACAAATTGAAGAGATTATTCCACTTATTTGAGCTCTCGATCCTCCCTCTAGCACTTGTTATGAGTCCATTCCAAGATTAAGCCTTCTTTAGTTTTTTCAGGTTTTACTACAAATTGGGAGGATGCAAAAACCTTAGATTGTTGGTCATAGGGTGCCCAAGAATCTTTGGTTAAGGCTAGAAAAAATTCCTCTTTGAGCTAGGTCGAATTGAATTTGAAAGGGTTGGATGGATTTTTTAGATCCCCCATCACCTCTAAGAAGATAGGGAAATGGTTTGATTCACCTCCAAATCCCACCCACTTCCTTAGATGAAGCAGAAGGTCCATGAAAGACCCATGTACCAAGAACCAATCAATTCTATTAGCTACTCGCACCTCCCCTAATATTTTGTTCCTCCAAGATGGCTTAAGCTTGATTGGATATACATCCAACATCCCACCCTCTACTAGTTTGTAAGCAAAATACTCCTATAGAGAGTCCGCTCTTTCACTGAGACACTAAAATTCTGTTGCTCCCAGGGATAAATTAAGATCTACCCCCTAGATGACCAAGCCTCCCCTCGTGAAATATTTCCTTAACAGTGAGTCCTAGAAGGGGACCCAATCTAGAAACATCTTGTAGAAATTTAGAATTGACATCATCATCCCCATCGATTTTGAAAAAATTTCCATACCTATGCGGGAGTCAAAGCTCCAAGAGTTGATGAATTTAATGGTATGCAAATTCCATCCCATGGCTAGCCCGCCTGAGTAGCCTCTAAAATCTAAGCCTAGGAAGCACCACCACTTAAGGAGAGCTTCCAACATTTTTGAAATCACATCACTTTCCTCCATGGTCTCTTGGAGAAGAATAAGGCTAGGCTGGTTTATGTCAACCGGTCTACTCAAGGCCGATTTTTTTGTGGGGATCTTGAGAACCCTTTAATTAAAGGAGAGCAATTTCATGAGGTAACCCTGCTTGGGGCCAATGCTTCTCTAAGCACCTCATCTATTGAAAGTTGTTTCCTCACTGCTAGATCCAATCGAGCTCTATCCTGAGATTTGGATAAATGCGATCTTCATCCTCACCCTTACCCCTGAATAGGGGCACATGATTAGAATCCAAAGCTACTCCTCCTTTAGCCAAATCCACCACTGTTGGAACAACTCTAGAATGAAGTTGATATCTGATGGATTCTTTTTCCGATCCCACCTAGGACGCTGCCTCAATCAAAACCTTATTAGTGGGACCCACAAACTTGCTTGCATAAAGGAATAGAAGGCCAGTTTCACAAAAGAAGAAGGGATAGTTGAAGAAAAAATCCCTGAATGATGCAAAGGGCGTAACCAATATTTTCTAGTAGATTCAATGAATTTATAAGAAAATTTAAAGGAGGAAGAGATGGGGAAATATTACCCTGGGGAGCGTCCTCCTTTCGGCCCAAAACATGAGCAAAGAGCCTGCCATTGTAGATCTCGATCATGATTTCCTTGGGCGACGCCAATGACACCATGGCATGGACATCAAGGGTCGATTGTTGAGAGCAGTGAATCACCACTTTTCCGGATGCGCTCGCTTGATTTTCCATTAATGCAACGACTTCATCCAATCTCCCCTGCTTCAGCACAAGGTTCTCTGGTACCGCTTCCTCGGTCCTCTGAGATATCTTTTTCGCATGTGATGTGCCTTTAACTCTAGGATTGATATGAAATGGGAGCTGGCACTAGCTTACGATGTGACCATACTGGTGACATATCTGACACCTGAAAGGGACCTATTCATAGTCTAGATTCTGTACGGAAATCTCCACGCCTCAAATCAACTCCAATTCCTCCGCCAATCCTCCTATGGCATCTATGGAGATTAAAACACGAGCTACCAACATTTATACCATGGACATGAAAGACATTTCTATGTCCAAGAACACCCCCAAGGATTCCCCAATATCATTGAATCCTTCTTTTGTCCAAAACTCCATTGATAGCCCTAGGAACTAGACCGATATAGTCGCGAAATTGAATCTCTCTTTGTTGGCATGAAAAATGGATTCCACTGCTTGAGGAGCACATGCGTGGAATCAATGCTCCAATTACCCTATAGAACCTTTCTTGCATCTTTGACATTACAGAACATAAAAGCGAACCACCCACAGGCCAATAGAGGGACTGTGGGGGCATAATCAAAGGATTTTTCCTAGCTCGATTCCACCTAGTCCTTCAAAGTTTCGAGTCCAAACCTACGTCCACACGCTCTCCCCACCACCGTTGTTTCATACATCTCCACCACCTGGGGCACTTTGATCTCTACTCCCATGACCAAATTTATTGCCTTACTTGTCAATTTGACACATTTATTTTTCATTCTTCGCTTGCTAGAAATTTTGCAAGGCCCAAGACTGTCACTGCCCCCTTTTGATAAGTTTTCTGAGACCTTAACAACTTCATATGTGATCGGATCAAAGTCGCAAAGATCCATTGCTCCTAGGAAAGAGGCAATGGGACCAATCGAGGCATGAGAGGGATCCTACTGAGGGAGGGAAGGGGGCACTTAATTCCCAGGAGGATTAGAGATCCCTAGCGAGGGCCAAGACAAAATACGAAAGCCTTCATCTTCTGGAGAAAACCTAACATGTCTTGGTTCTCGGAGAGTAAGTCCTGCCGTATCATGGAGGGAGAACACCTTGCCCGCTATCAAAAAAGAAAAGAGAATTTTTTTGGGACAAGGAGGGGACAAAAAAAATGAGAAAGGACCCATGATTTGGCCCTAGTTTTGCTTAGAAAAGGTCCCAACCAAAGGCACCTGCCATGGAACTGACCCAACTGTCGAAAACGCCTCCGATGAGACTGTTAGTGGACTATCCCCTCACCCAAAAGGGGAAGGGGATTCCCCAATTGTTGTCAACTAACCCCAAGGCCTAGATCCAACGTCAAAACCCGATCCTAAACTCTCCATCCCACCTCTAGATGGATTCACCCAGATCTGTTCCCCTTCCGATGGATCAGGTGAATAGTCCTCCAAGTCCTCATACATGTACATCTAGAAAGGCCTGGCAATGACCTAGATCAGACTTGTCACTGTTCCATATTCCATGAAGCCTACTCTAAGTTACCCTACTCCTGTAGAACCCATCCTCCACAAGCCGAGGCACCAACAAAAATCATATATATATATATGTTTGTTGTTTGTTTTTTTTTTCTTTATACTATACACTTTTAATTTTGCATAAATATACTATATATATTTCTTGTTACAAACGAAACAAAGTCAATAAAATTTGATTTTTTACTAATAATTTAATAAAGTATTATTTTAGTTTATATATATAATTTTTTTTGTTTTGTTTATTTTTTCTTTATTCTATACACTTTTAATTTTGCATAAATATACTATATCTATATATATATTTCTTGTTACAAACAAAATAAAATCAATAAAATTTGATTTTTTACTAATAATTTAATAAAGTATTATTTTAGTTAAGTTAATGCAAATTATTTCTACCAATAAATTATTAGTTTGCAAATTTTTAATTTTTAATAATGTAATTTAATCATTAATAAACACAAATTATTTAATAATATTGTTTTTTTCCTTAAAAAAACTTGTAAATTTGATTTAAAGTAGTGTACTGTTGTAATGTGCACGATAGTCCTGTTAAGAACCCAAGAATTCCATATGATTACAAAAGTATCTCGTCACTATTAGAATATCATGTCCATGCATGTATCTGCATTATCTTCTAAACATTCACCAGCTATAGATTTACAACCCATATATTCAAATAAAATAGAACCTCCCAAAGTAGTCTACAACATTTGAAATATTTTATCTGTTTATCTCCATTAGCGGCCTTGCATCTTAAATACTACAACATAAAAAACGAATCAAAGTTTTACTATAAATTCAAAGTGCACTGGTAAATTCCAAAGTCATTCCATTCATATATTCTTTGACATAAAGAATTCCCATATCCTTATTCCTACCATCGTTTGACAATGCATCCACCTGAACATTGAGCTCTTTGAAAATGTGGGTAAAGGAAATGTCTTTGAAATGAGCTGAAACCCCTTTCACCTGATGGGGCAAGGATTGTAGAGATATATCTCAAACCTCATTTTCATCCCTCATCCAGTTTATTACGAAGGAAGAATCACAAAAAACTAGTAACTGTGGAATCTATCTATTATAAGAGAATTTGAATAATGCCTAGAGAGCAAGCAATTCTGCACAATTGTTTGATCCACAACAAACATTTGCATAGAATTCGAAATAATGATTCTCTTGAAGATATAAAGCACCACCAATACCACAGATAAGCTCCTCCCCTTGACTCGCCCCATTGAAGAATCCCTAAGGGACCCTCTTGTTTATGAACACCTCACCAATTACCCTAGCCTGCTTTGTCAAGTTCTTTGTGATGAAAAACTATGCGACAATACATATTTGGGTGGCGACTCGCAATGTTATGGGATTTTTAGTTTAAAAAATACTAGAGTTTCGGGAAAACCAAATGCCCTAGATAATTAGAAAGGGGATAGCTCTAAAAAATTTAAGCACCTGGTTTCCAAACCAATTAGACAATCCTTCCTCCCATCCAGAAACAAATATCCTTCCAAATCTAGATAGCATAAGGACAAGAACAAAAGAGATGAGAGATACTTTCAGATTCTTTATGACACAAAAGACATATTCCTATCCCTTGTTTATTTCTCTTTTGAAGTGTATCCCAAGTAGGGACCTTGTTCATCAAATCCAACCACATTAACAACTTTGTCTACTTTGGAGCATGACCATGCCAGATTTTCGACCACCACCAAATTGGTTCCCTTTCCTCATTTGCCACCACTGCATCACAACCCACTTTTGTTGTGTACTGACCACCCACTTTATTCAAATGCTAGATAAGTTCATCCCTTCCATATTTCAATCGTATATGCCCCTGATGAAGAGTTTGAATATAAGTGTGCCAGTTTGCCATATAAACACCTGCAAGTCCAATTTGTTGAGTTGTCTTCCAACCTTGTTTCCAAATAGTTGTTTGTCCCTCATCCACGATATGACTAAGCGTATAAACCCCCATTTCTCTAAGATGTAGTACCATATCCTCCAGAGGAAAATAGAGTCCTCGCATCCCATAATAGCATCTTCCCTAACCTGGACTTGAGTACCATTACCCACTCTCCAAGCAAGATGGTTACCAATAATTAGAAAAGACAATACCATTGGCTTCCAATGTGAGGAGCAATTAAAAAAAATCTTGTTAGGACTTCTAATCCAATCAATCAAGCTCATCAGCGCCAAGTATTTTTGTGCAATCAATTTGTTCCAAAGGCCCTCTTTCGTAACCAAGTTCTAAAGACTCTTAGAAGCAAGATCCCTACCGAAAAAACGAAGTTGCTTCAAACCACAACCACCTTCATGTTTTGGTTTTGCTAGCAGTTGCCATCTAGCTAAATGGAGACCTACCTTGTCTCGGTTGCCTTGCCACAGAAACTCAAAGCACAATATTCCAATATTCTCATGTACACCTCAAGTGATATGGGCAAGGAGCAATTGATAAACCGATATAACTTCCAACACCACCTTCACTAGGGTCAAACGACCACCCCTGGACAAAAACCAATAACACCATAAATTTATCCTCCTTTCAATCCTACCCACAAGCCATTGCCAGTCTTTGATGCCATAACCACATAGTTTTAAAATAAAACCAAGGTATTTCAGGCCATCCTGCAAAATTGAAGGATTGCTAAAGTGCACTTGATTACTTCAACACGAATTCGATTAAAACTGATAGTGGATTTTCTAGAATATATATTATTAAATATATGGGAAATAAAGAATCATTTTCATATGATCTTTTTTTTCAAAATTTTATCTATGACACAACAATCATGACATTAATATTTCTTGTAAACATAAATATATTCATAAATAAATAAATAATCATCAATATATATAATATAATAATAATAATGATGAATATCTAAATGATACGTGTCTAAAATATGTGTCTATTCAAGTGTGTGACCATTCAATGTATATTTATACACAACGTCACATGCTATGGTATCATCTCATATATGTTCTTTATTCAATACATATTTTTATTATTTGTCCTTTATGGATTACTACTTTCTATCCTTGTTCAGTAAATGAATTTGTCGTTTGTTTCATTGGTATTAGAGCTTTGTTGTTTGATCCGACCTTTGGCCACTCAAAATTTTCAAAGCTTCTCCAAATTACAAAGTCTTTAACCATATTCAAGTTTTTTAGCCACTCCATATTTTTCAGAGTTTCTCTTAAGCCCCTAGTCTTTGAACAAAACCTTAGCCAATCAAAGTTTAGAAAGTATTCAACTCCAAATTTCCAATGCAATGTGTATTCCGCTGACAATATCACTGTGAAGAGAAGGTGCATACAATTCATTTTACGGAAATATGTCCACTGCAAATTCCAGGAGAACCAAGAGTACATGGTGGGGGTGATTAATCAATAATGTTAGTGAGGAAAATCAATATTCAGCAACCACCTCAAAGAAATTGTACCGCTCTGATTTGTTGAAGAGGCCATCATATAGGCATAAGCAGAAACACATTGTGTAGTGATATTAGCAATTTCCATATGTTAAAAAAACCCTAAGCCAGACACTCATCCAATGCCGGATAACTCCATCCATTGTCATCACACTACGATTCTCGTGAAGCTATCATACCACTACAACATTTTAAGAGCCACACGTCACCATCAACCGTAGTCGCCACTCTAGCTACCATTTATAGACCACATTCTAGACTATGGTGATCAATCCACAAATTATTTATTTACTCACATTTCCTATCAGCAAAATATTTGACATTGAATCGTATTTGATTGCCATGGAGGTCAAGCCATATGAGAATTAAAAAGTCGATGTTTTAATTCTCTTGAACGACGGATCCCTAGATGATGTAATTATGTTGGGGTTATATTAAACAAGAAATAAAAGTTTTATATTTTGATACCCTAGAAAATGATAAAGAAAAAACCACTTATATTTTAAGAGGTTATATATATATATACCATATCATTTACACACTTGAAATAAAGTTTAAAAAGCCCTTAAGTTACAAGTGAAAAGTTTTAAAAGGGTTATTTAACTTTAACTTTGATAATTTTTTTATCAAACGGATAAAATATTTTAAAGTATCATCATAAACTTATTGTTGTTGCGGGTGTTTTCCACTTGGTACATTAATTAACATTGAATAAGTAATTGGAGAATAAGTAAAACTAGGAATTATGAATTCGATGGATGATTCTATGTTTGTGACGAAATGTCTCTTTTATGGAAGAGATGTCAAAGGTGTGTGGATTTTAGAAGTTCAAAGAGGTTTTTGTTACTATTATTAAAGATTCTCTAAAATAAAAGAATCTCAAGGTGATATGCAAATGCAATAATGTGTATCACAAATAAAAAAATTAGAAGATGAATTAGTGAAACAACAAGCAAAATATAAAGATCTCGAGAATATAATTGACGATGAATTATTAGAAAAAGAAGAAAAAATTTCTTGCCTAATTAGATTACAGTAAAAAACTACTTCCAAAAATCAAGAAGACAAAAGATACAAAGCAATGCAATCATAAGTTAGAACAGGATAATCAAGGTCTCAAGGAGAAGCTCAACAAGAGTTTATTAGAAAAATATGAAGAAAATTCTCACCTAAGGAGCCTTAATCAAAGGGTTGCTAGAACAAATTAAAATGTTAAAATAAGAAAAACAAGAGAACCGAAATATTAAAAAATGAAGTGGACAAATCATAAATTGAGGAATAACTTACACGTTTAAGGGTCATAATCAAGATGTACTTACACAAATTAAGAAAATTAAGAATGGTAAGAAGTCGCTACAAGAAAAGATGGTACAACTGACCAATAAGGAATCAAGGGTTGATAAGGAAACAATGACCGACCTAGTTGCAATAGAGGAGTCATCAAGCATTAAAATTCGGACGTCAAAAAAATGAACCAATATAGATCAAATCAATGTCCAAATTCAGAAGGATGTTGATATTAAAATAATGTTGACCAACAAATCACATAAAGTTTCAAAAGAAAAATATTTCAAGAATAAGGTTCAAAATACAAGGGTGTTTTGTCATCATCCAAATCACAAGATTCGTCGCGACCAACAATAAATCAACATGAATGTAGACAACAATATTCATACATTCAAAAAAATCATAATGACAAAGAAGGACAAAAATGATCCAATGTTTGAAAGCATAAAACAAGAAGTTATGTGCATACAACTATTCCATAACAAAATCGAGATAAAACTCAAGGGAAGATGCTACTATGTTGAAGAGAAGCTCAAACGTAAAATCTTATCAGTTTCCAAGTTACAAAGTTCATCACCATGCAATATTGCGAAAAATTGAGTTAGGGTGGTTGGATCCTCTTACAATTCAACAATTATGCTTCGAAGATCATATCGACTCATGTCGTCAATCTCAAAAATAAAGAATTATGACAAGGCATTGCAAGCTAGAACAAGGTCCTACTTCTCTCCATAAATGCTTTGGGAACAAAGCATCTTAAAGGAGCAATATTGTGAACATAAATATATTCATAAATAAATAAATAATCATTAATACATATAATAATAATAATAAATATCTAAAGGGTAAATGTCTAAAAGATGTGTCTATTCAAGTGTGTGACCATTCAATGCATATTTATACACAATGTCACATGCTATTGTACCATCTAAAATATATTTTTATTATTTGTCCTCGATGGATTACTATTCTCTATCCAACTTATGTTGAAAGTTTATTCAATAAATGAACGGTTGTTCATTTCAAATCACAACCAATAAACAATTAGAGACATTGTTGCATGTTGATGCTTTTAAAGATACTCTCAAGTTTCCAAGGTTAATGTGGCCCAACGAAGACATATTTTGTTTTAAAATTTTGATGCGAATGTATATTTATGTAGATGTGGGCATGGATATTCTTATCATCCCAAACTTGGACATTTATATGGACATTTATGGATTTGAGAAACATCTATAACATCTCAATTCTAGATGTATATGATCACAATTATGGACATTCCTATGGTTACAATTATGGACATTTCTTTCATGGTAATAGAGCTATCATGGACTTTTCTATGATGCCAACTTTTATAATTTAAGGGATTACACAATAAATCTTGTTACTAGTAGTGTAGTTAATAAATCATAATATACAAGAATGCACACATGGAAGAAGGAGAAGGAGAAGATATGTGATTATAGAACTGGCAACAAGTATCTTTTTATTACATGATTCTTAAATCAACAAACCATTACCCAAATTTAGGGCAGGTCAAATCAAATGGATCGGTGTGCTCTAATCATAAAATTGGATGAGGTTTTGTTGGGTTTGCACCTCATTTCATATTCATATGTATTTACTGTTCTAGGAAAGTCTCCCTATGCATAGGTTGATATCCTCTTGGGAT
>NWUY0300071650.1:0-21615 GCA_004151065.3 Larix sibirica
AGCCTTCAAGTGAGCAATTCAATCATTGAACCTTTCCTCTTTAGGCTACCTCTTTCTTCACTAAATCCTTCGGATTATGGAAGTAGTGATTAGATAAGAGAGGATTGTTCTCTTATGTACTTGTCTTTTGTATTTATGTTGCGGGTACATAGTAAAATGTGCTTCTACCTTTCACTTTGTTAAGGGTGTTAATTTGATTGTTAACACCCCTAATGTACAAGGACATAATAAATATTGATGGAAAAAATGCGAATAGAAGATATTTGGAGAAGGATAAGTAAAAGTTTCATGGGATATGTATTCCAAAAAACTACATACATAAATAAAAATATTAGATTTAAAACTTTCCCTTGATGAGGTCATACCCATGCTTAGTTATGATGATGATAGATGCAAGAATTTTCTCTTATATATGTGGATAACAAAATGAAAAATAACATGGCCATGAACAATAATTATTGGATCCATGTCAAAATAGATCATAACTACAAGGAATATAGTGTGGATATACATCTCAATATACATCAAATAAATGTTTTGGACTTGGAATCATTTATCAATCTTGAATTCCATCATGTAGTGGTTTGTTCATATTTCATCTTTTGATGATTCCATCATGTCCCAATAAATTCAATATAGCATACAAATGATATGAGTTTTCTATTTGAATAAGTGATATGAAGTTGAACACAATAAAACACTGTATGATTACCCATAATTGATGCATAAAATTGATAAACAAAGGTCAATCCATCAACGATAATGATTGATGCCAAGGTACAAAGTACAATCATTAAGTGTGAGTAATTGTATAACATCAAACACGTTATTGAATCAGTGAATAGGATTCAATGATGTATACATGTTAGATAATACTAATCCTCTCCATGCCATAGTTCTCTCCCCTAGGGAATTGGTCATTGTCTCATGAGTCTACTGATCTAAATTGCATCCAATTTGGCTATCTGAGTCACCCCATATCTTCCCCTAAGATTCTAGAGGCCTACACTACTATTTATAGGCCAACTACCATATATAAAGATCCTAGTCATATATTTTTAGTTGTTGAGGGAACATTCCATAATTTGGGGAATGTTTCAATGATTTTAGGAAATATACTTTGTAGTTAGATTTAGGGAGTAAATCATGGGTTCCCAATCCACTACTTAAGGTCCTAACTGTCTCTAAGGGCTAGTTTAAACTACTAGCACATCAATTGATCCTTTTTATGGATGAGGACCAAATGCATAAGCCGACACTTAGTTGCTCCTAGCATTTAGGTGACTAAGTCCACTTAGGGTGGTTTATGGGGTTGTTAAATTCCTTCATAGAGTTTGCATGGCTAACAAAAGGAATTCTAGATATAGTTAAGCCTAGATAATATCTCATCCACTAAATGACCAATTCAAATTGTCTCCGAAGACCTGATTTGAACTTCAAATATGTAATTGCTCACTCATTCATTGTATAGAAGATGGAATATAGCAATTTGATGTGTTATTTCAAGATCTATTGTCTTCTCTTTAATGTTTTTCACATTTATGAAATTATTTTGTCAGATTGTTTATCTCTTGCACATGTATTTCTTTCCTATTTAGAATCAATATCTATATGCTCCAAACTTCTATATGGTATAAGAGTTTTAGGGATTCTAACAGAGTTACTGTATAATTTTTACAATAATCAAGACACATTGAAGGTTGAAGGAGCCAATAGAAGTGCATCTATTGCAATGGATCTATATCCCCAACAAATCCTCACTCCCTTCAACTATTTCAAGTCATAATCAAGAGTATAGATTCTCTTGAGGATGAAGGAACTCTATAGGATCACAATGGGAACCAAAGTAGAGCCAAATTTATCCATAGATAATTCCAAATAATTGAACATGTTGGGTGAATCATTTGGGTATCTATGCTATTCAATATCTCTATATCTACTCTATCACATCGAAGCACAAAAGAATCCAAATGAATATGGACCAACCTGTCCACAATCTTTGGAACACAAGATGAGATGAGGGGCCACCAATTGGAGGCATATCTAATGAATTTGAGACCTACTAAATTCGAATCCATGAAATATTTATTCACCAAGTTCAAGTCAATTATACTTCATCTCAAGATGTGCAATATAGATAAGAATAATGACCATTTATTCCTCTCAATCCTATCAAAATTGGTAATGGACATGGTGTATATATCTCATGCTTCCATTGCACAAGATTGGCACTTGGTGCCTCTTGCACCATTCCTAATTTGGAAAACTTTGCAGCCTCCCTTCTTCAAGAGAAAGATAATATCAACCAAATGAGCCTTCCAAATACCTCACAATCACATGCACTTGCATCCAATGAGGGTAGAAGAAGTACAAACAAGCAAAAGCGTCCATTCAAGGACAAAAAGGAACCAAAAGCAATGGTTGAACATGAAGATTTACATTTCGATCATGGAAAGATGAAGGAGGAGAAACCATTGTGTTCTTACTGTAAGAAATTCCCACATAATGAATATGATTGCAAAAACAACAAGTTCTTTGAAGAAAAAGAAGAGGGGGAGCGCAACAAGCAAGCTGCCACAACAAAGAATGATATATGTGTATATGCACTTTTAGTTGTTTCTACTTCATCCTCATGCAACGTTAACTCTAAATATTTCAAACATATGGCCTATGAGGACATATTTACATGCAAAGAGACTTGGACAAACCCTTCCACTTTAGGAGTTGTACTAGTTCTAATCAACCACTTAGTTGGGGAAGATCCTTTTACAAACTAGAAGAAGGGGTGATCAATAGTTTTTTACTTTGAATTAGAGAAATTGTTCAAGATCAAGATACTAAATATAATGCATTAGTGAAAACTTATCACATAGTTAAGGGCTACCTTATCACAAATTAGGTTCTCACTGAAGAATATCTCAAGAATGTGTCTTCAATTTCCTTAATATCTACAACTTTTTCTCCTACAATTCATAGAGTTCCTCACAAAATATTCAAGTGGTATCCTCAATTCAAAACTTGGAGTGGTCAAGAACCAACATTCAAGCACTTCAAAGTGTTTGGATCTCATGAATGGGCTCACGTTTTGTAACACCCAGTTTTTAACCCCAACATGTAATGATGTAAATATGTATATGGCTCCTTGCACAAATATGGGGGAGATTTTAGATGCAAATGATGTTTTGCAAAACATGTTCCTATTGTATAATTCAAGAACGTGTACATGTTTATAAATAATAGGAATGGGTAGGTCCGAGGAAGCTAAGAGGGATTGGCCACAAAGTCTAAGAGAAGAAAATGCACACACATTTTTTCTCTCTAAAATAGGTCTGTGATTTGGAGAACAAAAACGGGTGCATGATTTTGTCTACATCTTTTATTCCCCAAATTGGGCCGTGAGCCCCATTTTTCACTATGTGTACAACTATGAATTCGACGATGACATGGGAAAAATTAGGGTGCGAATTTGGCATCCACAATAATCCTCAACCAATTTATCCTCCATCACAGGTAAATATTGTTCCCTCTTTCTATTTTTAGTCATTTTTTTTCTAAAAAAACTTTAAAAAATACCTTACAATAAACTCTAAAATATCACAAAAGAAACAATTTATCAAAGAAATATCCATCCAAGCCATAGGACAATCTATCCAACAACTAATTGAATACATCTCCAAAATATATCTACAATTATAGATCAAATATCCAAAAAATGTTTTACTTGTTATTTTATGTAATGTAGTAGCTATGTTTAAGAAGACTACACTTGACCAACATTTCCTTTATGTCCTTGCCCTGGAATAGAAATACAACTGAAAGAATTGCTTTCAACCATTTTAAACTCATAATCCTAACTTGGAACCTAATATCCCCTCTTATCAAAACCATAACGACAACCCTAAATCCTTCAATTCTCTCAACTCCCAACAATCCCAAACCTATACCCCCACCAACCCCAGTCTTCATCCCACTACTTCACGACATCAAAATTGGTGCCACTACCACAAAACCCCAACTCATGAAATTGTGGAATGTCAATTTTAGAATGCCAACCTCAAGCCAAATCCTTATTTTCTAATGAACATGGAAGTGAATTCATCACAACTCCTTCTTCCACTACTCTTTCTTCTGCTTCTTCTAAGGTCATGTACTTGTGAAAATTGAACTACATGTAGGTTTTGCAATATGTACTTGAACTTTAGTAGTGTTTGTCATGCTAGAAACTCCACAAAATTTGGTGTGCTAGAACATGAAAAATTCTCATTTCCCCAACTTTTCTTTACACTAATATATCTAATGTTATATTTGCATCAAGTTCCATTTTTAGTATTGTGCCAAAGATTATTGGTGATATGAATTGTATGGTTAGGCCAAGTATTTTTGGAATTGGTTGGATGGTAAAATATTTCACTATGTTAATACCAACACATAACTAAGAGGGACCACATAGAAGATGCACTAACTAAAAAGGTGTACTTGATTAAATCAATAATCCATTACATAAAGTGATAGTAACTCAACCAACATAACAGGACCAAAGACACTAGTAGCTAAGGTGTTGTGTGACCACTTTCAATGAGATGATAATGATCTTGATCATGTATTTTATAATGTAAGTTAATTGTAGAACACACGTATTTTATAATCTCTGTTAACACCAAAAAATTGTCCACTTTGCTCATCCCCTAGCCACACCATATCCTTACATCATCACAAATGTCCATGTCTAAAATCCCAAAGTTGAAATTTAAATTGGCTCATAATTAATATTTTGGATATTTCCTCTTTCCACAAAAGAGGGAAGTCGACACATTCATTAAAAATGGGAAAAGGAGAAAAATCCACCGAAATAAGAAAATTCCCAAAAAGTAAAAAAAGAAGCAGCAAAAGATAAAATCCCATTAAAAGGGGAAAAGCCTAATGCATATCCAAGTACGAGTGGTCACCAAATACAACGGGCTACCAAAACCATCAAACATCTTCCTAGCAAATACCATGGGCCACCAAAAACGTCAACCATTTTTCCTATATATTGAATGTGAAGGTCCCTCATTTGATATATCTTTTTCTCCATACATTACCTATATTGTTACTTTGTTGAAATCTCCATCGAAACCCTGAATCCCCTTTGTGCATTCTAGTTTCACCTTTCTCCGAGAGTTTGCACCTCGTGACATGTAGTTAGATAGCATTGGGCTGCTAGGAGACCAAGAGCACTCTACTTTAGAAGGCTACAAGGGTCCCCTGCCATTTCTATTTCGAGGTATTCCTTACTCCATGTAAATCCCATTCTTATCATTAATACAAAAATCATTCTTTCATTTATATGCTTATTGAAGAATGTCTGCAATATTAGTTTAGATTTATTTCATGCACATGTTTAGTGTTGTTTCTATTTCTATCATTTATTTTATATAGTTTGCATCCCTATTGAAATTCTACTTTGGTTTCCATAAACCTTAGTAGGTTTCTTTTGGCCAGTGCTGGTGTGAAAACACCAACAATAGTTTTTGGTGACTCCACCGGGTTCAATCTCTATTGATCCGTGGTTTTCTTTGACCACATTTTTTTTCTTTTAGTTTGTTATGTTCGCTTCACCTTGTTTTCATAATGTTTGTCGTAGTATGCCAGATATGGATCAAATAACCATTGAACCTCCTAGTTTGGCACTTTTTGGCACTCTATTTTTCATTTTTTTTTCTTTTTGGCTGAGATCACACCTATTTGGCCATTAAGGGCAATCCAGTTTGCACCTTCCACCCTATTTGGAGTGACCTATCACTACAAAAGCCACAATAAGTGTGACCTTCCTATTTCAGGATATTTTCCACACATGTTGTACTACGTCTTACATGTGACCTAGGTCTCCTCCTTTGCTAAGTTAAGTGTTACTTGTCACACAAAAACCCCACAATAAGTGTGACCTAGCTTTTTTTGGGTTTTTCTACTCCTGTCGTGAATTTTTTTAGTTCTGTGTGAACTGGGTGCCTCTATTTCTTTGATAAGTGTGATATGCGATTTTGTTTTTATTTTCTAAGTTGTTTCCAACCCCCTAGAATCTCTGCGCAGCCTCTACCCTTTGCAAATTGTTTTTTTTCCACTTTTGTTCTTTTGTAGTGTCCTTTTTGTTCTACTTGTAGCCATTAGCTTGTAGTAGGTGTCTATAGATATGCCTCTGTGAAAACCTTGTATTGAAGAAAAAAATGTTTCTTGAGTGTGTGTTGCATCTTTAGGTGACATTCATATCTGTTAGGACTGCATTGTTCATTTTTCAGTAAGTTGTGTGTGGAAAAATCATTGCTTTTTTTTACCTTTAAATTAAATGCTTAGCCTTAGCTGAAATGGTTTCCAAAAGAATTTTTTTTACTTAGTACTATTTATCATTTCCATAAGCATTTATTTTTCAACCTTATATCTGGGTACACACCACATGTGCACACATTTCAAGCCCTAAAATTAATGCTTGGTTCATGAAACCAAGATCATCCTTAAAATTAACCTTAACACAACGAATCTTAACCTCACTTGAGGACAAAAAAAAATTTAGTTAGGTTAGGACACTGGGGATAGGCATCCAAATAATTCCCCTTGGTAATTTACATTTGAGACATAACAGTTGTCCTTTTAGGCAATCAAAATCCTCTAGTATTTGTGGACACGGTTGAGATGGATTTATGGGGGTAGGTGGCAAGACTAGAACTGGAAGGCCAAGTGGAATTTTGCTCTCCACTTAGTGTTAAAGATCATCTAGATCAATGTCTTTGGACTGAAGCTACAGGTAACCTTTCCTAACATGACGTGTCTTGAATGAGGTCTCCTAGAATCCTTTCTTTTTGGACTCGTTTACCCAAGATCCCCTTTGGTAGGGGGATATCACTAAGCCATATTGGTCTTCCATTTTGTTTTATTTGACTGTGGATTTCATGACCTTGTAGGGGAAACAATTTTTTAAGGTTTCCATATTTTAGATAAGTGATTAATTGCTCCTTTATCTGATAGGTTAGTGGGTCATTTTCTCTTTATACGAGTGCTTCTTGTTGGATTTGTGGCCATTTTGTTGTAGCTCATATACTGTCACACCTAGTGGAAGTGGGTTTTCTCAACCTGTTGTTGGCTTGAGTGCATCGTTGTTGTTCTCTCCTCTTGCACATTTAGTTGCATTGGGGTTTTCGATCCCTTTATCGAGATTGATATCATACCCTTTTAGTGTTTACGATCTTGTCACTATATTTCCTATAAGATACTCTTGTAGACTTTGGGGGTAATTTCCATAGTATGTTTTCTTAAACGACACATGTTCGACCCTATTTCAGAACATGTCACTATCTATGAAGCCACGTTTTGAGACACGTGAGTTTAATTTTGACTCCTATTAGTCAAAGTCACCCACACACTCACCCACGCACATCTTAATGGCTGTAAATATCACAACTCTTTTCATTGGGGGAACTGCTTGTGGTGGAAGTGGCAGTGTCCCGACGATTGTTTCCACGACCAGCATAGTCATTAGTTCCACAAGAACCACAATTCGTGATTCCAGAATGATTCTGAATCTAGGTGGTAGTATCCCCATGATCCTAGCTATGAAAACAATAGTTGTATGATCTATAGTGACTCCCACCCCCGGTGGAGGAGGTCTCATGATAACATCCACATCCAACATAATAGTTAGTTCCACCATGTCTTACTTGACTGCTAGTTTTCCATTTATGGCCAGTCTCGACCTTCCCTATTTGGCTAGAATGACTAATTATCCAATCCATCATGATCCAAACTGGCCCCCAATGCTTACCAAAATCTCCTCAGACATCCCAAAGTTTGAAGGGAAGGCTGGGGAAGACCCCCAAAACCATATCATGTCGTTTCACCTATGGTGTTCCTCAAACTCCATAGTAGANAACCACATCATGTCTTTCCACTTATGGTGTTCCTCCAATAGAATAGTGGACAATTCCATTAGACTATATCTCTTTCAAAGAACCCTCACTAGTGTTGCAGCTAAGTGGTACATTAATCAAACACATGGGGTACATCCCGATTTTGTGTCCTTATCCTCCACTTTCCTGCAAATATTTCAATTTCCCGTTCGGTATGATGCCGGAGTTGAGATCCTCATGTGTTGTCAACATAATTCCTCTACACACATTATGGACCATATCCATGAGTGGCGTAGATGTCAAAGTTTATGTAAGATCAAAATTGACGATATCTTATTCCTAGACTGGCTCCTCAAGTCTCTCCTCCCCTCCATCTCCAAAGATGTGGCTTTCGAATAGTTAGTCTATGCATAGTTATTTTGACTTGATTTATGCATAGTTAGTCTATCTCTACACCATTCTCCTCGACGCCCCTCATGGAGACTCCTCTTAGAAGAATCTACCAAGAGCATATCATGTCATAGGTGGTGTTATTATCATTGTTGCATCCCAACCTAAACCATATACATATTTACCACCATGATGACCAATTATTCATATAGAAATGCCTGTAACATTATGGATACCCTGATCGGCTCATTTCCCTCACCAGGCTATGGCCCTTATATATCCCTTGTGTCATCTCTTTTAGGAGGACCATTCTCTTATGTGCCTATGTTCCTTACCTCTCATGTCCATGGACCTTCCTATAGAGGACCTGCATATGGTGGTACTCCTCAAGGTTACGCACCACCTCCAACCATCAAGCCCTATTATCCTTGTCCAAGCACACCACTAGAAGCTCTAGTACAAGCCTCTCCCCAGGATCCACCTTTTCCACAAGGGTAGGTTTATGTGTAGCAGAACCAACCGCCAACCCAACCAATCCCCAATAACCAATGGGGGTAGTCTAATCAGAGAAAAGGTAGGAAAAAGGAAATAATCAACGTCGGAGAGGGGGAAGACAACCTCCAAACCCACCTAACAAGAATGGAGCTAATACCGCCAATCAGGACCCCAATCAACCCCCTAAGCATGGAAAGAACCCATAGCTACAGACCAATCATTTGTGTTCTTTTGCAATGTCTATGGACATTGCACACATCATTTCCCCCATTTGGCTAAAACTTGTCAGCTTTGGGAGAAGGCTAATAGGAAAGAAGCAACTGCTGCCCCTCAAGCACAACCTAACCCACTTCAACTGGTCCAACAACTGATGGTGTTGAAAAACCCTTTACCCACTCAAGGGGTAGTTGTTAGGACTCGAAGTTAAATTCTTTATGCAATGGTTTTGATTATTTCTGTGATTAGACTATTCCCTTTTGCCATCATATCTTATTCTTTTGTCATTCGAAGTCCCCAAAACTTATAGAAACTTCATGATTTTTCTCTTTAAGGTATGTAAGGTATAATTATTGCTATGTTCCTGACATTTACATGATTGAGTAAGTTTTGATGATAAAAAATGGTAACTAACAACTATTTACAGGTTTTTCCAGAAAACTTGAAAAACCTGTAATTGGCAAGTTTTTCCTGTAATTACAAGTTTTTTGTAATTGGAGTAGTTTGATATAGTTGCAGGTTTCGGAATGAGAATATGCCACTTGGATTTGGTCAAGGACACCTCTATCATGGTTCTATGTCCATTGGATCACACCCAACAAACACATGTGAAGTTATAAGGCTTGGTCAAAATTCCAATCAAACCCATATTTTTAGCAGCAGTTTTTCCAAATAGCCATATTGCACTTTGATTTGCATGCAGATGGAGGCGAATCTAAAGATTCTAAGACATGGGTTTTTCTCAAAAACCGCCAAATTGGGTACTACACTTGCAATTTCACCAAATCTGCTTTGGTTTAAGAGATATCAGTGGGGGAGTAAAGCAAATCTACCCAAAATGATGAATTTCTAGATTTGGGGGAGTTCTTAGCTAAAATTGTGAATATCGAATTCTCCATTTGGGGATTTGATATGATCATGTCCAATGGATGTATGATGTATAAATACCTATTCATAGGTGAATAATGAGATGGTATGGGGTTTTGACGCTGCTACTGTAATAAATAGTTTTTAATCAAAAGGAGAATTATTGTTTACATATGTTGTTATATGTGAATTTCTTGTAGCTAGGTAGCTGAGTAGATGAGTTTCATTTGGTAGACTGTTGCTGAAGAGGAAGGCCCCCGTTCAATATTAGTGCTTCTACCTTTGTGTGGTGTGTTCAGGTATTGCTTTATTAAATTGTTATGTGTGTGCAGATTTACCTATTTAACCTGTACTCATGTTAATTACAATTTGAAGTAATTTTTTTTATTAACTATGTTTTCCATAAAACAATGAATGTGTGATTCAATCTACTGTGTGATATTCCATGGATTGTTAATAGATATCTCTTAGGACTTAGACTTATTGATGCATTAATTTAAATTCCTTTCCAATTTGATTATGAAATTTTTATTTTTAGCGAGTAATAGTCAATAGTATATATTTGAAAACGAAGTACTGTGAGAGCAATGACCTTTAAAGGCATGTGGGATGGTTTTCACCTGTGATTCTACCTGAGATCAACATACATCTTCTCTGATAATTTACTCTTGCAAGTTGCAAATTTGATTTAATATTTTCAGCATGTGTGTATTTGATTTTGATGCTTGAGAACTCTTTCAAACACACTTTTGCTAGTTGACAATGGAGACTAGAAACATAACAACCGTACAACAAACTGCTTTTGATTCATTACATTGTTGTACCTGTAGTTCAGCCAAGCCCCAAATTTTCCATTAAAGAAATTTCAGGATATTAACTGGTTTCATAAAGAGTCTTCGAGTTTTGCAATTAGGATAAGTCAATATGGCTTTAGTCTTGCACATACAGTGCTTGCACCTCAGAATCCTACGAGCCTCTATTTGACATTAAATCATTGGAGAAATTAAATAACATAATTCTACCCCAACATTTCGGCGTCGTTGCCAGGGATGTGCTAAATGGATTAAAGTCTAGGTAGGTAGGTTGCTTTTAAATTATGAAAAGGAGGAGGAATGAATAATAAGAGAAGAGGCAAGAACCTTCACTACCACCATTGTTGAAAAAAGGTAAGTATTCTTGCTCTGTCATCATTGGTGAAGATATTCCAAATCTTTTTCATGCTTGTAGATTTAGTAGTAGATTAAATTTCAATTCTAACATTTTTCATTTCTAGCATTAGAAGAATATCCTTTTGAATACTAATCCATTTTTATTGAAGTACTAATCCATGTGCAAGACAAGAATCATTATTCAACAAAGAAGGCTTCATAAATGTTCAAGAATCTGTGGAGAAGAGAAAAATGATTCTCCAATAGCTCTCTCAAATCCCAACAGCAGCTAGAATCTCTACCTCTCATCAAGAGAAAATATTGATAGCAGTTAAGAACATATATGCACTCCAAGAAGTGATAAGAGAGGAAGAGTCCCAACAACAACAAGAGGAGACCAAGGAATCATGTACCACATTATATGGAGAGAAGCCATTGGAACAAGATATTGAAGAGTTTTTGACATGCTTAGTAGCAGATCCTCTATGCACACCAAATGCTAATCATCCAACAGTAGAATATCTCCATGGCATTGTACAGGAGAACATGCATAGTGGTCTAAATGAACAACTGAACCATGAGCATCATGAACTCATTGAATGTTGGTTTCAAACAACTATCAACTCACACCACTCCTTCATTCTTCATCACTTATTGGTATCATCATCAAAGAAGCTAATGCTTCGTACTATGGTATACATTAAATTTTTTATCTTTTAAACCTAAGTATGAATGTATTTTTACACCTGTTACAGACATGGTTTCAATAGAAGTAATCCTACACTTGAAGGAGATCTTATTTTATTCAAGTAGGGTAGGATGATGTATTATAAATAAATAAATAAAGTAAAGATAAAAATAGAATTTGCTGTGAAAACCAGCTTGTCTGGCACAACATAGCAGGATTCTAGTTAGAAGACCAAGCAACTGGCTAGCTAGATTCTAAATAAAAGTTGAAGGTATCTTCTACAAGTTTTTCTAAAAATCTAAAATCATTATTGGTTTGTGCTTGTGCCGGCTGATGAAGAATTTCTTAAGGTATTCCTTTCAGAAAGCTTTGTCCCATCGACAACATCACCTTATCTAGGATGAGAGCTAGAGACATTTAAAAGTACCTTGAGGCCTACATCCATTAATGGTAGGTTCTCTCGTTGGAAAGTAATGAGAATTCCTTAATGTTTCTTACTTGGTGAATTTTGTTGATGTTCGACAACAAATCATATATTCACATCATACAAAATGTACTTGGGTACCTTGATATCCATAACATCAGTGATGGAATATCTCACACTAGTTAACAACTGACATCATTGGTTGCTAACCCAGTGAGTTTACTTTCTGTTCGACATCAGAAAATCCATTCACAAGAAGGAATTTGTACCAGGATTGAGTTCAGGTTGAACATTCAACAGGATTTACATGTTTTCAGTGGGAGTTACAAGTTTTCAGTAAGCATCACAAGTTTTCAATAGAATTTACAAGCTTTTACAGAATTTACAAGTTTTCTGAAAAACTTGTGATTTAATCATTTTCCAGAAGAAGAAAAAAGCTTGTAATCAGGCATATTCCAACAGATTTTTAGTCTCCAATAGTAGCAACAATTTAGTCCTTTGTAGAAACAACTTATAATTCAGTACTATATTTTTCCAATGAAACAACAACATGATTGTTGTGAAGGATGATCATCTAGATTTAATAGCAGTCACCTCACCTAGTTTGCATGAGGGAATGAAAACCCTCAAGTGTGGGGGAGTGGATGCCAACACCTTCATATTCTTCTTAGCATATTCAACATATTAACCTCCAATCAACATACATATTCAATCATCAATGCTCTGTCATCACCAGCCGAGTAGCGTTCTCAGCACAATCAGTCCACTGCCATTTCTGCACCATAGAAAGAAAGCATCAGTCCACATCCATACAACAGGTATTTGTAAGTTACTAAGGTATGTAATAATTTCTTATTCTTTGTAAATATTCAGGAACAAGACCATAATATCCTTTACATATACTATTACATCATGACTTGTACTTATTCCTACCAAATTGTTTCCATGTCATGCCTTATTATCATCACCTAATCAACCGAACTCTTACCCTATCCTGTCAATCATGTATTATCTAACGATGACCATTTAATCATGATTCAACCTCGCGTTATATGATTTGACAATCACATTTTATCATTATTGTAATTTCAAACTCATCATCGACCTCTTAACTCTGTTAAATTTATTTTACCTGGTACATTAAACCTATAATCCACTCCTTATACTCATTGGCCCTAATAAGTAGCATTGTGATCACTACCACTCATAGTTGAATCAATTTGATAGGTTTCATATCTACTCATAGCCATGGTGAAGAAGATATGAATTAGATTCCGTTACATGCTTAGATACAGAACCGGGAAGCAAGGAGCATTGCTAAGGAGTAGGGCTATATGTTTTCTTTGAAAGGTTGTAGGTTTTCATGAAGAACTCAATCTGGATTTCACCTTTTCATTTGATAAAGGAGTTGTTAATATTAGAGGTTGGAATTTTCTACTTTCCAAGGAGTCTAATGATGAGGCAACATGGTTTCTTTCTTCTGATGATAAATGGTTCAAAACACAGAGGCTCAAGGACAAAAATTCATGGAATTTATTTGTTGAAAACAGTCATCCTCTTCTTGATTGGAATCGGGACATGCGCAAGAAGTGACTCAAAGTTTACAGAATAATATGGAAGAATTTTTTTATATAAATCCATTCTAAGAAATATTGTAGAATCTTGTCAAAAAAAGGAGGATCTATAAACAATCATCTACATTCCCAAAAATCATGTTGATTTGTAATATCTAAGGGAGAAGCAATCAATTATGGATACAGAGGTTGATGATGATTGGTAGAGAATACTAAGAGCCAACTTAAGGACTCATCACCAAAAATGAAATTACTAGATTTTGAAATTTGGGATCACTACATAGGGGAGTTGTAGTAGTTATCTACTCCAGATTCTTCCCTTGCGGTAAGTCTGAATTTTTTGTTTCTCAAGTTAGAAAAGTATTATAAATCAAAATAGCACTTCTCCATCCACGATGACACTAAAATTTGTAAGTCACACAAAAGGACACCATGGATTGAAGAGATTTGACTTTATACTTAGCTTGTTGGCCTATCTCATTTCTATTTCATCTATCTTTCCCATTTTATTTATTTTGGTTTGTGACATGCGTGTGAGTGATGGTCATGCAGCATGCGTATCACAAAGATACTGCTGGTTTATCCACTTGTGTGTGAAAGAAAAAGTTTCATGTGCATTCTGCTAATGGGTGAACTGCATGTTACACACACTATGTTTGTTTTCCACATGCATGTACCCAATTAAAATTCAAAAATAAAGTAAAAATCGAATTTGGGTAGTTCTTGATAACTTCCCTAGTAGTTACGAACCCCTATCCATTCAAGGACTCCTCATTCTATTATAAAAACAAGTAAGGTTGGCCTTGAAGGGGACTTTTGGATCATTGGTAATGAAATGCTGGAAGAATTTGGTCTCCCTCTAATCCTCATTTTATGTGATTGAGATATTACCTTTCCCATCACCTAGAGATTGTTGGAGCATTGTGGAAAAGAGAAGTAAAGGAACCTAGGTCAAGGTTTTGTGAAGTGCCTCATCATAGAAAGGTATAATTGTACTAGTTATTGTGACTAATAAAGACATCTTTCCTTTCCCAATATCTTGTTGCAATCTAGTTCAATGAAATGTTTGTTATTTGTATTGAAATCTAATGTATATGTTTGAAATATATCAATGTACTAGTTTCAATTTATCTTCATTTTATTGTAGCCATAAGCTTTGAGAAACGTATTCTATGTTCTACAGGTGTTATAGAGTCAGAGTTAAATATTAAGGTCACGGTTGAAGTCTATTAAAAGCTAAGACCAACCTTCTTAAATAAGGTACACCATCTTGAACCTTTAGTATAGTCTTTATCTTTTACAAAGGTTTGGATGCTTGTTTGATTGTACATGTTTAGTTGATTTCCCTTAGTATGTTGATAGTCTCATCCCAACCATAGGACTTATTTCCTTAAAACAAAAAGAAATGTTGTAGAATGAATGAAATAGAAGAAACATATCTTGGAATTATAGTTTGTATATAGATATATTAAAATGAAAATAAGTTCTTGAAAAGAAATTGTGATAAACTTAGGAAAGAAAACATAGATCTAGAACTTCAAATGCAACTTTTGAAGAAAAAAGAAGGAGCTCGGGTGTAGAAATAAAATGTTAAAGCATAACAAAATCAACAGAAAGAAACACATGAAGGAATACAAGAAAATCAAGTTTCCAAATCTGGAAATGAAATTCTGGATGATATACAGACAAACACATTAGCTTTGGCCTCTTTCAAAATTTGTTTAGTCAATTGACAAGGAAATAATGATTTATATGATTTGGGAATTATTTATAAACATCAGTACAAGGATAGAGATTTAGAGCATGCAAGAGGAATGGTACATAAAGTACCTTATTGCAGAAAATAGGAGGAACACAATTCAAAATTTGCAAAATCAAGTCATAGTCTTCAAAAAAAGAAAAAAGAGAGAATGTATGATTTTACTCTACAAAGAGTAAGTTACCAACCCATTCAGTTGTATACTTAGTATACTTCCATGAATAGTGGAGTACACGTAAATTGTCACAGTTATAATTAGGTGGGAAATTTGAAATTCAAATTATGGAGGATTTGAAAGAAGTTTATAATAATTCTCCTTTTAGAACCAAATCTAACCAAATCTGATGTGTGAATTATATTCATTCAAAATATTCTTAGAATTTGAATAGTGTGGGATCCAAATGTTCTTGTTGGTGAAACTAATCTTTGTTCTTTCATATTCTTCATTCTCAGTCCGATCTGGATAATAGATTTCTGTATGATTATGAGTCAATGTCTGAAATTTATGTTTGAAGGGAGCACCATATTCTTGTTGAACTAAACAATAATAATGAAGAAGTATTGCCAAAAAAGAACACTCTGAAATCTTCATCTCTATGAGAATATGAGTAGATCAAAACTGAAGATGTTCTAACAGCATTAACTGCCTCTCCAGATCAGATCTTCCCATATACAGGGTGTTGATGGGAAGATCTGACCTGCTCGCCAACAAGGAGAAATAGCCCACACAAAGTGCTTAAAGCATCGATTTGTGTGTTTGGAATAGCCACTTCTTGCGGGAACAAAGGCCTCGCTTCCTATATGGATTTTCTCTAAAAAAGAGAGCCTCACAATCATATTTTAATCATTTCCTACATGATAAACTACTCTGGAATGAAATGAAAAGTTAACTATGATGCAAATTCCGATAGATGAAACAAACAGTTTAGTAGCTGCTAAACTAAGAAAAGTTTAGTACCTGCTAAAAAACCTGTAGGTTTTCGCTACGAAATAAAACTGTAAGCTAAACTTAAAACTAAATTTAGTCAAATCTATTGCTATCCTGGAGGAGCAAATTTAAAGAAAGAATTTGTGATGCATAAAATGATAGTTTTTATAGCCAATTTACTTAAACAAAGTTAAGTAAATAGCCATTTGAATAAGAACACCAATTTTATCAAAGATAAACAAATAAAAAAACAATTATGGTTGATCTTGAATCTAACTATTTATGCTATCAAAGTAATGTGATCATTTCTAACAATATACATAAAATCCAACAACAAAAAAATAAGTTAAGATAATCAAATAAATTTGTAATTAATTTTACAAAGTATATGAAAATCTTACAGAGCACCATTGACCACAACGCACTGCATGAAAATGATCACCGAGCAATCTCTGGTTTTCAATTTACAGCTTCATAAATAATTACAAGGAAAGATGAACGGCCAACATAAAGCTAACTGAAGAACAACACGTCTTCCTTTATCTGTTACATAAAATTATTACAAAGAAGAGTACATAATGATAAAGAAGAAAATATTTCATTTCTGGAGAGACTTATCCCCCTTGGGCATTCGAATTCTTCTTCTTTATAAAGGTCGTAAGATCCTTCTTCTGCTTTCCATTTGTTGGGATGAACCGATAGATCTAGAGATCTACTTGGGATTAGGTGCAACCACTCCTTAAGATGATCAAATAATCTCGCAATCATTGGCTCAAAAATAACTTCCTCAAATAATTAATTAACTGTCTACACGTAGCTAGCTAATTTTAATAAGTTCACAACAATCTTGGGAAAATATCTCAACGAACTTATAGCAACTTGCTTAGAAATGTGGCAATTTTAGGTGAACATGAGAAGTATGACGGCATATGGTTTTCCTTTCCACACTGACAACATAGTGGCGGTTGTTTATTGTCATGCGATTCCAGTTTAACCCTTCATCAATGTCCAAAATTTATGACATAATACTTTCTCAAAGTGGATTCATGCAATAGTTAAATAAAACAAAAGTTTATTAAAATATTCATATATTGGAACAATTCAACTTTTATTTTATTCTATTCCAATGTACACTATCCAAAAAGAACTAAGTGAATTACATTAATGCAAATTGATAAAGTGACTTTATGTGAAAATTTGAATACCTGGGAACCAAATTTTAGATAGAAAATGACAAAAAATTTGGTAATCAAATTTTATGTGCAGAAATAAAGTTATTTCTTTTGAATATGCATATAAGATTGACCTTTCATATTAGTAACATGTCTTTAGTTATTATGTTAAAGTTAACTATGTTAAAGTTAACTATGTTAAATACATTATTAACATTGTCTTATAAATATTCAATATGATAAATTAATAAATGTTAACTTTTATTATATAGGTATAATATTGTTTTATTGTTATTAGAAAAGAATAATATGACTTGGAATATTTATCAAAAGAGTAATATGGAAAAATAAATATTTCTATATATATAGATATATATAACAAGTCATTAATATCTTATCTAAATAAAGCATGAGACTTATTTACCAAAAAACAACTATAGTTTGTAAGAAATAGTATTTTACTTTAAAATAAATAATGTTGACTCTTTTAAGATATGAATGGGAAATTTGAGATTGAGTGTTTAGTTAATTTACCATGATCTTCCAAATCACACTTCTAATTCATTAATGAACTGAAAAGACCAAATTTTGACAAAATTGTCAAAAAAAAGAATTTAATGCAATTTTCACAACCAAAATATGGAACTTGTTCGGATAAGGCTAATATAGATCATGCAAGCATCATCAACAGAGAAGGACATCCATCGTTTTTCATTGAGTTTCAAGAAGAAAATTAGCCAAGTATCTAGTGTGGTTCGAGTTCTAGTTGGTTTTTTTGTGGGACAAGTAGCTTCATGATTCAGTTGGTGGAGTTTTACTAGATTAATCTCAGCCTCTACTAGCCTGTGGATGGATTGTGCTCCTGTAAGTCTGGATGGTCATTCCCTGGTGTATATTTGACTGTAATATCTATGTATTATTTGTTGAATGATCCTCGAGAGTCTATTTTCATATCTAAGGTCAAAATACTTTGGAGAGAGTAAAGTTTTGTAAGGAAGAAATCCATTACTTGGGAGTTAGTTGCATATCTCTCTTTGTACTTTTTGGACTATTGAACATCATATTTCTCAGAATATTGCAGAAGAAAATACAACCATGTAACTTCTGAAGATATCCATCCTACAAAAATAAAATTGTAGCCTGATTCTCTCATGTGTCTGATCAAATTTATGGTGTATGTTTATCTCTTGTAGAAATTAGCTTTAATAGTTAACTAGGTTTGATTTCTGAGCTGTGTAAATTACATAGGTGTTTCCAAAAACCTATATGTGGGTCATGCTACACTGTTAGGGTGTGTTAGGGTCAAAATACCCATCCCTAGAAGAAATTCGAACTTGTTCAGTTTTGTTTGGAAAACCTGGGAAAAAAGTGGCTTATGTCCAACTTGTGGTAGTTTGAGCACATGATCTTAATTCTATTATAGTTTTTCTCTGTTACGAGTATATAAACTGTATAGGTGATTTCAGATATGAGTTATAGAGCTTACTACTTCTAGTTGCTTCTAGATTGCACCAGAAGCAGAAGGATTCCCACATAATTCCTAGTGAAATTGCCTCCGGTCATTTGGCTTCCCTAAATGGTCTTCCCAGGTGTGATGCATCTGGAAAAGTGAAAATGTCGAAGAAAGGCATTGAATTAATCCCGTGAACTTACTCTGTAGTGATCTAGTTTCCGAGTGTCTATGGATGCTCATAAACCCCTGTATAGAAAAATTAGTGAAGGTCTAGTGGTGTTTGGGACAAAACTTAAAATTCTAGTCCAAAAGTAGTCACTTTCGAGTTAGGTTCCTAAATCCTGTTTGGGTACATTACAAATTTTGAAAAGCCACGAGATGTAAGACATGCACTTATTCATATATTTTCAAAACCATTCTCTTCACGTGTCATGACTCAAGATAGTCAAATCATACCTCTCCTTCCTTGGAGGCATGCACTAACCCTACCATCTTAGGGGATGCACTAGTTCATATCATCCATTCAGCTAAGGAAGAACCATCTATAGATCCAGATGAAGAAGTTGTTGACATGGATGAATAGGTCGTTGTAGATCCAACAACCAAAGTACTTTCAACATAGGATACTCTTCAAGAAACATTTGATCTAGTTGGATATCCAATAGATACTTAGTGGACCCACTCACATTCTCAAAGTGATCCTCATTCACTCATTGCTATTGAGCCCTTGATTCCCATCCATAGTTACATGGCCAATATAGGATATCCACAATTTTTTCAT
Source organism: Larix sibirica (assembly GCA_004151065.3). Taxonomy (NCBI): domain Eukaryota; kingdom Viridiplantae; phylum Streptophyta; class Pinopsida; order Pinales; family Pinaceae; genus Larix; species Larix sibirica. Next base: position 19,773 of record NWUY0300071650.1, read on the forward strand.
AAGCTGAAAAAAATCCATATTGGTATGCTACCATGAAGGAGGAGCATCAATCTCTAATGAAGAACCAAGCTTGCCATCCATATCCCCTACCCTCTGGTATTAAACTTGTATGGTGCAAGTGGAGATCTCGATCAAAGTTGGTAGTAGATGGACATGAGAGTGATCATGAATCAATATGTACTCAACAGTATCCTCTTTTTTTGGGGGGGTGGGGGGTCTTGGGGGGATCATTTCCCAATAAGTTTTCCATATTTTCTCGTTTTCAAGAGATATTCTTTTTGTACATGGGTACCTAACATGGCTTCTATTATTCATCATAATCACCTAAGTTAGGCTTAATGTGGGGATTTGGTGCACACATACACCTTACTGCATCCATTTTGCATCTCTAATGGTCAAGATCACACCTACTAGAGTTAATCTCTTCTCTCCATTATCAAATGTACTCTTCCTAGACCAATCCCTTTTTTTGAGGTTAAAATGTAAACTAATAGTTAGTTAGGGTTCCCTCCTATTTAGTTTTCCCCATTTTTAGAGATTAAGGCACTCTTTCTTGAGGGTTCCCTGCTCTTTAGGTTTTTATGCACTTAAGTTAGCAAATAAGGCTTAGTGAATTGATTAAGACACCTTAATTGGATATTTTAGCTTAGTTAACTATCTAGTTGGATAATTTGTCTTAGTCAACTACCAAGTATACCCTATTTTGACTAATTTGGACTAGTTATACTTTAGTTTCACATGCATAAATAAGCTAACTACCTCTTGAGGTTGTTCCAAGGCTAGTTAACCATGGCCACTCATGCATTGCCAGGTTTCTCTCTAAGGAGGGCACACTTATCTAAAATTAGGCACAAAATCACCTCACTTGAGTTTTGAATTCCTAGTTACACCCTATAATCTATGGCATGCTCATCATTGCTTCCTTAACAATGTGCGCTTGATTTGTTATGGGTAATTACTATGGGTTTGAATAGTCATTCATCTCATGCATGTAATTAAGACTAAGCTTGGTTACCTATATATGAATTCTTTCATCTCATTGATGAAGAACTTCTATAATCCATTTCTCAGTGTATTCTTTTGAGGATGCATTGATTAATAAAAAATACTTAGCTTTGCTCTTGATGCAGGAGGGGAGCCAACCAACGAGGTTGCCGATGAACACTGGTGCAGAGAGCAGGTTGAGTTGTCGAAGTCAACAAGTCAAGTAGAAAGCAATCGGTATGCGAACGACTGGAGTAGCATAGCAGATGATGTGTTAGGTAGAGAATCGACAGGTAATGGTCGATAGACGAAAAGTGGAGTAAGATGTCAGGTAGTCGACAAGTGGTTGAAATACGATGCAACAGATTTGGCGAAGCCAAACATGGAAAAAGGGGAGGACTGGCGCACCGCAAGAGATAAGAAGTAAGCCACCAAGTAGGTTGAGATGTGACCGACTACTATAGCATGGTCGGAAGGGCAGAAAGTCAAGGAAACTGTACCTAGTAGCCGTTCAGGGTTACTGAGGAAGTTAATACAATTATCGTGGGTAGGTGAAGGACATGACAGGTGTTGTCATGGACAGAGGTTATGCAGCACAGTTGGGAGCTGACAGTTGCAGGTCTGCAGGATTTGGAAGGATCGGCTTATAGAAGGATGCATGTCTCAGGGATTGCAATAATCTCGGGAACAACAGGAGTAGGGTAGAAGACAAAGGAGAGAAATTGGAGAGGGGGATCTTTTGGATCAGTAGCATCAGAGAGCGCAGCGTTTGGAGTGACCAAGAGAGAAAAGAGAGAGTCACGAAAGTGGGATCAGAGAGTTGAGATCGAGCCATAGCTCAGAGTTCTGAGGTGAACCA
>NWUY0300071657.1:5180-18933 GCA_004151065.3 Larix sibirica
ACCTGAAAAGAAGCCCCCTTCCCCCTTTAGGTTTAACCCTAACTGGCTACTGGAAGAGGACTACAAAAACTTGATCCTTGGAGCTTGGAAACACATAACAGGAAGCACAAACATCTCCGCAATGCAACAGTTTTATGATAACCTTCTTCTAATGAAAAATTTGTCCAAATATTGGGACAAAAAACACAAAACAAAGCATCAGGAAGAGCTACGGAGGGTGGAAGGGAAAATAACTAAACTGTATAATCAAAACTCAGAAGGGTTTTTTATGACGCTTCAAACCGACACTCTGAACCATTTGGAAAAAGAAAAAAATGCACTTTTGCTTAAGGAAGAACAGCTATGGAGGCTCAAGAGTAGGGCACTATGTTTAAAAGCAGGAGACCAAAACACCAAGTTCTTCCATCGGTTTGCCACCTACCGAAAAAATATCAACACCATCCACGAGATTAAGACAAAGCAAGGGATGGTGGCTACGACCTTTGCAGAAAAAGCATCTGCTGCAATAGAGCATTTCAACAAAAATTTCAAAGAACCTAAAGGATGCTCCATCTCGGAAATTTTAGAGGTTATCGACCTTTTTCCCAGATTGATAACCAATGACATGAATGATGAGTTCACTAAAGAGGTCATGGAAGCAGAAATCTTAACAGTCTTGACATCTTTTCAAAAGGGTAAAAGCCCAGGACCAGATGGTTTTACATTGGAATTCTTTATTAATTTCTATGATAAAATTAAGGTTGATTTACTATCAGTAGTGAAGGAATCTCAGAGGGTAGGTAAAGTCATGGGAAGTTTTAATGCCACTTTCATCACCCTAATACCAAAATCTCAAAAACCTGAAACCTATGACGACTTCAAACCAATTTCTTGTTGTAATATGATCTACAAAATAATAGCAAAGGTCATTACAATGAAACTCAAACCCATTTTAAGTGAAATTGTCACAGAAGAACAATTTGGGTTCCTCTATAATAGACAGATCCATGATGCTGTCTCATTAACACAAGACGCTATCCACAACATTAAGAAGGACAAACAGTGTGCCTTTGCCTTGAATCTAGACCTTTCAAAAGCTTATGACCGGGTAAACTGGATCTTTGTAAGACTCCTGCTAATTCAGATAGGCATGAACTTGAAAATGGTGGACTGGATTATGGGATGTCTCCAATCAACATCCTTTGCAGTTTTAATCAATGGGGCACCTTCGAATTTCTTTCTCCCAATAAGAGGACTCAGACAAGGTTGTCCCCTCTCACCTTTTATTTTTCTTCTTATAGCAGATGCCCTCAGTCGTCTCATACACAGGGCCAAAAGAGATGGAAGGATTGTGGGGGTTAAAAATCTCTAGTACTGAATCTCTTACTCACACCCTGTTCGTTGATGATGTACTCCTTTTTTGGGAAGGTTCAGAGAAAAATCTCAAAGAATATGCTTCCATTCTAGAAAAATATAAGAGGGCAACTGGCATGCTGATAAACTTCAGGAAGTCCAGTTTAAATCACAATGAGTTCCCTACAGCTCTTTTACAGAGGGACGGAGAATTACTACCATTCCCCTCCAATTCCCTCACAGAAGGTTTCAAGTACCTTGGTTTCACTCTCAAACCAAACAATTATGGGTTCCAAGATTGGATTTGGCTGTACAAGAAAGTTGAAAAAAGGATCTCACTTTGGACCAATCGCTTCCTCTCAAGGGGAGGAAGACTAGTTCTTTTAAAAGCAGTTTTACAAAGTATCCCAGTGTACTGGGATTCTATTGCCTACATTCCCAAAGGAATTCTTATGAAGCTGAGAAAGAAATGCTTCTCATTTCTTTGGACAGCAAGCAAACAAAATGAAGGAATCCCCCTTGCCAAATGGAACATCATTTCTCTACCTAAGAACCTGTGTGGATGGGATATTAAAAACTTACCACTATTCTGTCAGACGCTAACTGCCAAAACCCTTTGGAGATTAGCACAAAATTCAAACACCCTATGGGGACGGGTATTGAGCTCCAAGTATTGTCCTAATTCATCCATAGTGGATTGGTTCAGAGACCCAAACAAAACCCATAAGAATGGCTCAGCAAGATGGAAAGCTATGGTCTTGGCTTTTCCTTTAGTAGGAAATTGGATGGCATGGAAAGCTGGAGATGGCAAAAGAATCCTCTTGGGAGAAGATCCATGGGTTGGGGCAGGGGAAAACTTTAAACTCTTAGACCCTGTGATGGAAAAACTAAAATCTCAAAGGCTCCATACTTTAGAAGATGTTCAAGCCCAACAACCACAACTAAGAGGCACTGAGGGTTGGAAAAATGCCCAGACTTTAGGCCTCAATGGAGACGAAGCAAATGAATGGAGCACTTTTGTGAACAGACTAGTTATTAAATTCATACACTTAGACGAAGACGACCAAGATAAACTAGTATGGACTAAAAATTCAATCAACGGAGACTTTTCAACCAAGCCAAGATATGAGTCAATAATTAAGGAGCAATATAATGAAGGATTTCGTTGGTGGTGGACTAGATTATGGAAAACTAATAGTCCCATCAAATCCATCCTAACTTTCTAGTTAGCCATGAACAAAAAACTCTTAACATGGGATAATATGAGGAAAAGGGGGCTACAAGGCCCAGGTATCTGTGTCTTATGCAGGAACAATGAGGAACTAGCTGATCACCTTTTTGATACTTGTTCTTATGCAGGTGCAGTATGGAACATTGCATCCAAAGCTTTTTCTCAAGACCCCGTAATCACTAATGCCGACTCCTCCCTTGAACACAGAGCACAAAGCTGGTGGTATCATGATGGGGTAAGAAGCTTTGATGCTCTTCCTACACTCTTTGTTTACTCCATATGGGAAGCACGCAATAGAACCATCTTCAAAGGACAGTGTATGCCAGTTGATATCACTTCTACCTTGCTTATACAGAAAATACAAGAGTGGAAATCATCTCCCAAAAAGCACAAAGCATGAGTAATTAAAGATCTGGCAATAGACAAAAGATGCCCCTGGGCCTTCTTCGACGGAGCAAGCCAGGGTGAACCTCAAATTGGAGGAGCCGGATGTATTATTTTTCTGTCTGAAACGAGGAAATTGAAGGCTAAACTTGCACTAGGGAATGCAACTAATACTAAAGCTGAGCTTTCAGCTCTCTGGACTATTCTAAAAATAGCCAAAGACCGTCAAGTAACAAAGATAAGCATATATGGGGATTCAAAGACTGTGATAGACTGGTTCAACGGCCTATGCAACATCAGAGCCCCACATCTGCTCAATCTACTTCAAGAAATCCAATCTTTGAAACATACTTTCGAACAAATAACATGCTCTCATGTATATAGAGAGCAAAACATGGAAGCAGACCTCCTTTCGAAACAGGCACTAGCAACACAACCAGGCATTATCGAAGAGGAAGAAATCCATGAAGGGAATGAAGTCAACTTTGCCATACCTCTTTGACACAGATGATGTTTATTGACAGTTCTAAAAGAATTCTTGTGGAAGAAGGCAGTTTTGATGAAGGCTTTTGTTTCAGTGCAAAGAAATTGAATGATCCTCGAGAGGTTTTTGAAGACTGATAAAGTCATGAATGTAATCAGCCATGTATAATGTAGTCCGCTTAGGACAGTCCAATGGTTACTCTTTATTAAGAGTAACGGATATTTTCCATTTGGAAGATATATATATAAGTGAGTAATTTTGAGATAGATCCCTATGAAAATCCGTTTAAATAATTTAATCCTGTATATATAGAGTAATGAACATACCTTGGTTTTTATATCTCTGTAAAAGAATTTTACATTGTGTTATTTCCTTAAATCCTAGCGAGATCCATGAAAGGGAATGTCCTACTTGTTGACGGTAGTTATATTTTCTTTACCGAACCCTCTGTAAACGTTTCAAAACAAGACCCCTCAGAGATCGAATTGTTATTAGAGTATCTCTGTTAAGAACTTTTAAATTCGTAAACCCTGAGACATGGTAGCAATGTTGTTATATTTCATTATATAACATATGAGGTGAATGATCTTGTGTTATCAAATTCTTGTTTTGTTGAATCTCTGTGTTGAATCATATTTTCACTAAAAGAAAATGTTTCTGACTAGTTGGGAAGGGTCTAGTGATTTCTGACATGAGAATTGTTCCATGCTCTAGTCGGATCATGTGAATCTAAGAACTCTAAGAACACAAAGAAGTGAAGAAATTTGCTTTATGAATTGAACCGTCTCTAAGATTTAACCTCGTGTTGATCTAAACACTTAACCAATATCTGGATGGATTTATTGAATCCAATCCATGTTTTTCTTTGTAACTACTTTCAAGTGGGTCGGGTTAAAACTTAAATTTTGTGTCTATCCTCAGAAGGATGGAATTCAACGAGTATTGTAGTAAGATGTATGCACTTCTTAAAAATAATATGATGAGGAAGGAGAGCATGCCTAAGAAATATGATGGTTTATTAGCCCTGCTCCTATTACTGGTACTATTACTGGTGTAGCATTTAATGCTCCTTCAACATCTGTGTATTTTGTAGGAGATTCGGCAGCCTGAGAAAACCATAAATTCGATTACAACTTTACATTTTATATTTACGGATCCATTTTTTTATTCCGCGTATGGTCGTAACTCTACTTGGCGGTTAACATTCACTCCTCGAAGTGGTTCATGCCGTGGTTTTCTCGAACGATGGAGCGATTCAACCTGAGTGGCACTTATCTCCTTCTGAAGCAATCTATGAGTCAACAAGCGAGAAAAATGCGGAGCCGATAAGCTCCCCCATCTTTTGAAGTATAGTGAGAAAGTACCCATGCTTGTTGTCTTCCTAGACGCAGTACATTGTCCAATCGCGATGCACCACCACGAACGCTACCGTGGCAGTGCCCGCCTGAGACAAGGAACCACCGTGTTGTGCCTTTAGATTCTACCGCACATACCCCTCAATAATAACATTTAATTTTCAAACAGGGAAATCCATCTAGGACTGTATTCAACCATGCTCAAAATCATATTTTTATTAAACAACCTTGCATTTCATTCTATATTCCCTAGTTTTAAAAGGTTTAAGCCATCAACATATGAAGGAGAGAACTGTAACTCGCTATAATTCTTCATTAGATCCTACCCGGAAACAACATGAGATAAGTAGTTGCAATGATAATGCACTAAGCTTTGGAATGTCTAATAGGTGGGTCGATAGGTCCAATAAAATAAAAATACCACTACTTGAATGGATGAATTACTTGTACTCAATGTATTGGTAACTCATCTCTCCTAATTTTAGAGTGCATCTTTCTTTCCGGTCGAGGGAATTCTCTGCATATATTAATAGCAATGAAACATTTAGTCTTTAAAAAAGCACTTACTACATCTCCTACGGTTTTCAACTATTTGATTGAGGTATTATCTTGTAAGAGTATTGGAATTTTGCAATCTGGTGCTTTCTCAATCCATGTCCTATTTCTCAGTCTAACTAAATCTCCATTGCCTACTTCAATAATAGACAAAATTGTGAGGTTCTGTCCAACCCGAAGGAGCAAGGTAAAGCTCTTTCCTTCCCAGAATGGGGAAATGAGATCATCCGAGAGCCTTTATCGGCTACTTCTGGCTACTTTCAAGATATAAAAGAAAAGACAAAATGAAGCTTTATCAATGCCTCTAAGAAACCCTAATCATCCTTATGATACAGAGGAAATAAAGTTTCCCTGGGTTAAGGAGCATGCTTTCATTATTGGATTGATAGCTAGTCGATGGAATCCGTCCCAACAGCGTTGGATTGTTCGGAAGCTATGCCATCTCCAAATACATGAAAGCTATTGGGACCCTCAGTCTCAACTACGTGGGTTAACCCTCCGAAAAGAAGATCTTACTGCCTACCGGTTGCCTAACTAACTATATTTAAGGTAGGTTTAATATCTTCAACACAATATAAAGATTGTATGCCTGAGGTGCTCATAAGTAACATATCAACTTGCAAAGAATGAGGCTACACACATTACGCATGAATTTGCTAGTATAAATTTGTCTCACTCTGGCAGATTGAAATTTGACGTTCTTTCCTTTAGTATGAATGCCCCAATCATCTACCTCTGCATCTTACATGCCTCATTCATGCATGTTACACCTACTTTTATCCCATGCGTTAATAGCACGCATCAGGAAGGACTTCGATCATTATATTATAGTACAACCCATATACATGAAAATTCATGTTTTCATTGCCCATTGTTCTTACTTTATTGCCTAGGTCATGGAAAATGTAAGGTTATCACTTGGGAAACATCATTGCTGAGGAGCATCCACTCTTAATTTTAAGATTAAAAAATGATGTAGAAACTTCCAAAGGGCATCCACTGCACCTCAATCCAAATGTATTAATGTCCTAATCCAAGTTTGAAGCTGTCGTTATTTATATTTTAGGAATTTTTATTTATTTTACCTTTGGTACGTTGTTGTGTTGCTTGCATTTGTTCAAAACCAAACCATTAATACGATGACCGTATCCACTCATGTAAATGTGCAAATGTCACTCAAGATGTAAAGTGAAAAATCTTTGATGGCAGTTGAATTTATTCAATCCATAGCCACAACTTTTATAAAATAAGTTCAATATGGTGAATATAAATTATAATTAATCTATTTTAATTTATAATAGTTCCAATTCGCAATAGTTTCGCTAAAACCTTGGCAAGCATATCATCTTTAAATGACGTAAATAATGAGAATTTGTTGCATTGACATCATCAATCTATTCTCGTATGTCAATACGTTGTTAAATTCACTACATCCTTTTGGCAGGGATATGCTACAACACAGCTTTCTCTTGTTTAAATAAATACACATTGAAAAGGTGCTATAAATAAAGGTTAAAAGAAATGTATATGTCAAGAGGCGTGAATAATATTATTCAATTGATACATTGTCAGAACATATTTGTTTTAAACATGGAAGTTACGACACTCTTAGCTACATTAAATGTTTGCTAATACCATTATGGAAAATGATATAATGTGAATATTGAAAAAAGGAATAAAAATAGTGGTTATTATATATATATCGTGGATATTGGAAAGACATAGTGGTTATTGTAATTACTTATATAAAATCACCATAGAAAATGATATATGTTTAGTAGTTATTTTGTAATCAAATAAATTGTACAAATTACTAGCTATCATTATGTATAATGAAAACATTTTAAATTTCCGCATTTTATGGTATTATGGGGTTTTTACACTATGGGGTTTTTACAAATTGCCTTGGCCTCGATATGAGGCCAAATAAGGCCTCGAAACATCTGATTGGTCGCAATCCAAATGCATAGAAAAAACTTAGGCTAAAATACTTAGAAAACTATGCAAGATTAATACAACCTTGCATTGCTGATTTCAAGAGTCCCCACTGCTTCAACAGGGACTAAAAAGGGGCTAGCTATGCCTCTAATGTTTATGATTTTTCAAATACGAGTATGTGACCATTCCCTTTGGAGATACCCCAGGCAATGTTTTATCAAAAGAATGTCATTCAAAGACTACACAACTCATGTATCTATCCAAACAAAACAAAAATCAACCCCAAACATTAAGGAAAATGCAAATGTCAATGATTGTGGAAGTCCTAACAAGGAGAAATGAGACAGTATAATGTTCAAGCTCTTCGAGGTTATATTTTACCTCTTCGACGTCCATTAAGTTGATAAATTCCAAGCATCCCTAAAAACAACTAAGCTTTAGAATGGTATCTGAAATACCACATCTACCTCCCATACCTCTTTTAAAATAAGACAAAGGTGAACATTCAGGAAAAAAAAAAAAAAAAACGAAGGTAAGCAGCAGGTACTGCTAGGTTCCTTGTCATTTTTATTCCATACACAAATAACCTAACAGTGCGACGATGGAAGGTACGGCTACTTCAAGGTCCATCCAATAGGGTGAAGACAGATCATCATTTCGTCATAGGTATGTTATGTTATTCTGCATGTTATTGTGTTATCCTGTATATTTTTAATACTAACATATCCATGAGTGTAGGTTACCTTCATGATAATATGAGCGTTAAGCACCCACGATGTCTGAGTTTCACCCAGTTGAACCTGGAACGTTGAGAGCAGCATAGGGTCTTAGTAGCATCTTGTTCTCGGGGGTCTAAACCAGTCACAGTTGTTTGTGTTAATGACTGCCAAATTTCATTTTATTAATTAAAAAATATTTAGGGCAGACCTGCATCTTTGTTTCAATTTTTTTGTCATTCAACTTCCTTTTTTTATTGTTTTTGCTATTCAGCTCTTTGTACAAACTGTAAATATTAAGGACTATAAATATTATTTTATTTAACTTGTGCATATCTTTTGACGAAATTTCAACTTTCAAGCATTCATCTTTCAGATTAATTTTTTGAAAAAACAAACTAGCAATTGATATCAGCTTTTAGTACTCTTTAATCTAATGCAGATCAATAAGTCAAAAGATTTCATTTTCATAAAATNGTATTATTGTGAGTAATTTTATGAGTTCTTTGACTAATTGCGTGAGATCTTTGTGAGTGAGTGTAATTTATTGATCAGATCTTTGAGTGAATTGAATTTCACAACTTCCAGGTCCATCCATTAGGGTGAAGGAAGAACATCCTTCCTCAGAAGTGTGCTCTATTATTCTGCATGTTTTTGTGCTTTTATGTATATTTTTAAGACTAACATCTTCATGAGCATGCAGGTTACCTCAAGACAATTTGAGCATGGTGTACTCAAACTGTATGGATTTCACCTGGTTGAACCTATAATGTTGAGAGAAACATAAGGCCTTAGAAACCTCCTGTCCTAAGGGGCCTAAAAATGGTCATGGTTGTTTGTACTCAATTTTAATCATTCAACTCATTTTTTTTTCTATTATTCTAACTTTTTCAAATTGTATATAATCAAGACTATAATTTGTTTTTCTAACTTATACATATTTGATGAATTTTTATGCTCAAGCCTTTCATTTTTGGATCATCTTTTTGTAAAAGCAAATTAGTTGCTAGATTCAATTTTATGTGCTTTTTAATCTAATGCAAATCAATAAGTCAAAAGATTTCATTTTCATAAAATGCTCACAACTTAAATATTATTACCCCACATAGCATTTTTATCACACACGGGGCATGTAATGAAAGTTTTGTATTCTGCAACACTAATTTTTAATGCTTAATGAAAACCAAACCCACACATATTAAACAACATAATATTTTAATATATTCATCAACTCTTATTTTGATTAATTTTCCTTGAGTAACTAATGCCTTTAATTAGATAGACCATTTGTTTTTTTTAATTATCTCATAATTTCTTTTGTTTATTTTTGTATATATTTAGGAACTATCTTTTTTCGATTTTTACACATTAATCAGACTTTTCTTTTTTTAATTATTTCACATTTTTAAGACAAATGCTTTACATGTTAGAGCATTTAATTCTATTGACATAATAGTAATTTTGAATTTCATTGATGCATGTAGTCCGGTCTAATAATATTGTGAATCAAATTCATCTAAGGGCTTTAAGAACCACCTAGGTTTCTATCCCCGTCTTCCTCTTGATCATCCCTCCAAGGGTGTTCTTCAATGTTCTTTCCCATGTCAATCAAGGCATCAACATAAAAATGGCAACCATACTGGGGAACAATGTACCTAATTATATTTTGAATTATTCCTAATCCAACCCCTTAATTAAGGTTAGCCTCATCATATATCTTAGTTTCATACATCATCCAATCATCACTAATGTTTGGTGACCTGCAGTTATTCCCATTGATACTCCAAGTGTTTTGTATTATAGTCCGGGGCATGGTTTTTGGTCGTTGACCTTCCTCAATTCACAGGTTTACCACATGAAAGTTGTAATGATCACAACAAAATATTCGTTGAATATTGTCTCTCCCATGAAATTTTTTATCCATCCCTAATGGTTTTTATTTGTCCTCATGCACTTCATCGCAAGTGGTTTAATTCTCTACCTAGTTATTATATCCAGGGTTAGGAGCAATTCTTCAATATTTTTAAGACTGTGTTTGACAATTCAAAATTGCCTTGGTGTGACTTTTAATATGAACATCTTGATCCCAACACTTGCCAATATTTCTTGGAAGTCAAGAGATTAGCCAAGATTGAGCAATATAAGAATCAATGGAAAGATTTGTTCATAATGTTTTCTCCTAATGATTATCCCCAACTCTCGAGCTCCCTTCTCTATATGATCATAAATACAATTAATATCCCTAATTATGATTCCCCTCCTATGTAAGAAATTCACAGATTTTTCCTTTCAACGATACCATCTTCCAGGTCGATTTCAAGCAAACCTCTCACATTCCTATTTTTCAAGAATATGCTACCTCACCTCATCCTAACAATATGTGTTCCACTGATCCGCAAGATGAGGTACTAATTGAGGATGAGGCCTATAATTTGAAAGATGATGTCTTATTCGATGATGAGATTACTTTAGATAATTTATTTGTGAAGGATCATCGGAGGGAAGAAACGGGTCCTTGTGAGGAAGTGTCAAAAAATCATCTTCAAAGCAATGATCCTACCCTTTTTTACAACCAATATTTAGGCTTGTATGACATCATGTCCAATAGTTTTGACGAGCCCCTTATTTTTCCCTCATTCCATTATCCAAATGAGAAAGATGTTCAATCCTTTTGGATTGGGGATGAGAATTAGGAGCCTTATGTTTTTTAGGGAAGCTCTCAACCCATTTAGGACGATTACAATGATGATTTTATTGAAATGCTTGTTGGCCCGATAATGAGTTAGAATTCATAAAGGCCCCTAATGCAAATGAGCATATTATTTTTGAAAGCAATACCTTGTTCCAAGTTGACTTACAGCCTATCTACGATGAGTACCTTGAGCTGATCTCATATCAGTATACCAATGAGAAAATAAATTATGATGAAAGAAGCCATGTGGTTTTGATTACTATTGATTGTGAGGAAGGTATCAAATGCACCACTCCCATCCTTAGTAAACTAATCATAAGTAATGAATGGGACAAGGATATTCCCCAGTTTGTTTTTGAATATTTCATTTGGGATTCATGGATAAGAGTTCTTATATTTTCACTAATACTAATTTGTTAATATTATATTCCTCTCTACATATTTCAATCAAATTTAACACTCATTTTTGGTATTTCACAATCATGCTTATCTTAATTTTCAGTGATCAAGGTAAAATTTCTTTCAATCATCATGACTCTATTTATAATCATCATAACATCACCGATGCTTTCCTCTACAATAAATGGCACCCAGCATGATTAGATTCCCGTCTTTCGCAAGTTTAGGCTTTAATTTTTAGTCATAGGTCATTTTGCCTCTTCTTATTTTTCATTTAGTTGTGTTTAATCACATTAGGTTATGTGTTTTGGTTTTCATAATTTGGCCCTCCTTAATTGCATCTAGTTTCTTTTGTCATTTATTTTATGCAGTTGCACAATTAGCTTTCATGGAGTTTGACATCTTTCAAAACTATGTGCCACTATCCTCTTTCTCCAAATTTTTTAGATGTTCATATCACTACATGATGATGTTTATCCATGATATACAGGAGAGGACGTGACATGGAGGAAGCGGAACTATAGATCGGTTCATAGTGATTAGCCTGGGTACATTGAACTATTATTTTATTTTTGTTATTGGTTTTCCTAGCTCTTCTTCTTATCCCTCTGCTTCGCCCATCGTGGAACATTAGCCTTACTCCTTTCACTCCCTGCCCTTTTCGGGGATGAATATGAGTACATGTACCTTCTTCACGCTGACTTTTTCCATCTATACATCTTGTTAGTTAGTCATTATTGAGTTGTCATGTTCCTTCTAGTTGTTGTTAGTTTGGCTAGATGTTGATTCCCAACATCGGCATGATTTAGAAGCGTCAAAACAAGAGATCAAAGGAAAACATAGTTAATGATGTTTTCATGCCATTATGTATCATCCATAGAGTCCAGAGTGGATTCCTCTTCATGCCCATATTCATTTTTGTCAAAGGCATCATCGGTTGACCCCGACGTCACTCATCCAAAGTTTCATCATGTCATATGTCATGTGCGTCTTGTTGGAAAATTTCGCCAACTTTATTAAGTTAGTCTTCCTTGATTAAAATTCATTTATCATTCGCAAAACCTACATTCTCATAAAATAAAAATAAAAATCTCCCAAGTCTCACTTGTAAAAAGTCATCTAGTTCCTTGGATGAGTGTTTTTCCGCTTGGGAGATTTACCTTCTAATGTTATCAAAATTGTCGCCATGGCCTTGTTTGTATGTTTGCACCTTTTGTTTAGATAATGTAACCATTTCCCATCAAGTTAATAAAAATCCCCCCTTCATATTAGCCTCACATATCCCAGGCTCCAAAAGTCCTCCCCCCCTAAACCTCTCTTCACCAGCATTTTTATTATAAAGAAAAGAGAAGAATCATATTCTCCCTTTTTTTCCTAAATCTCCGAGGTCTAAAATGTTATTAATAAGACAAAATGTGACATTTTAAAATAGATTTTCCCCATTTTAAAAGAGGTCGGTTCTCCCATTATTGCAAATAAAAAAATCCCTTTTCCCCTCCTAAGTATTTCATATTCTAAATCATCAAATCAAAGAAGGGATTTTTCTTTTAATAAAGTTGATCTCCCCAAAGATTGGTTTGAACATTTACATACCAATGATTTCCTTGGAAATGGGAGGGGGTCACCTTATGAGTCACTTTTGCATTTAAACCCATGTGGCACATGTTGTCGTGGTTTGTCAACAATTAGAACATGAGAAGACAATGCAATATTATCAGGGACAAAAGGCACCGGGCATCATTAGTTCAAATTGAGGCCATGTAAATTCCAATACCACATTTGAGACCCTAACTCGGCCCTTGGTTTTGGATCACAATGAAATCATATAACAGAACACAAATTTGAGAATTCGATGAGGTGGTCGGAATCATTTACAAAAAAAATGTTCTGAAATCTTTGTCACAGACGCCAAAGAGCCCTCCCTTCTCAAAATATTTTGGATCTCATCTTCTACATGTTTTGAGCATGTCAATGGGGAGATTTATGATGTTTCAACATGCAGAATTTGATGCAAGAACGGATCGCATTAAAACGCCCAATTTATTCAACCAAGTTAAGAATGGATCTCATCAATGTGACAATGATTAGCAAGAAGAGTGAACAATATCGGTTAATAGAATCTCCTCCAGAATTAGGATCCACAAAGTAGTTTAAAGGTAAAAAATAAAATAGGGTACCTTAAGGAAGCAAAAGTGAAATGCTAGGATGCATAGTTGCATGGCTTCTATGGATCAGACTACAGCCTCCTATTAGAAATCATGTTTTATGGAGTTCAAACAGTAGAATATTCTTAGCAAACCGCTCAAAAATCATTCGTACCCCCAAACTGTTATGGATGTGATTGTTGGAGTCTTGGCAATCGTGTGGTGGTGGAGTTATATATTATGATCGATTAAGAATGAAGTGGGGAAACTTGTAGACCAACTGCGACCTCTGTAGTAAAAAGGGGGCTAGTTATGCCTTTGATGTTTATCATTTTTCAAATACGAAGATGTGACCATTCCCTTTGGATATACCCCAGCCAATTTTTTATCAAAAGGATGCAGTTCAAAGACTACAAAATTCATGGCTCTATCGAAACAAACAAAAATCAAACCCCAAGCATTTGTAATTTCCCTTTCTGATTTTTTATGAAAATAGTGAAATTTTCAATTTTTTCCCTAGTTC